>CBVK0100557308.1:0-10240 GCA_900067695.1 Picea abies
CGCTCTTCCGATCTCACCGTACCTAGATATTTCGAGTACGCCTTGGTCACTGCGTTCCTTCCAAAGGGGATACGTGTAGTTCGAGCAGACTAAGATAAGGTTGTAGCATTGAAGTTTAGAAACTTCAACCTCTATGATAACAAAGTCTACAACATCTTATCCTCACATAAGTATCTGACTAGAAGAAAAGGGAAAAACTCAAAGGTAATTCCCCAAGTATGGACCCATAACCTCGCGCAGTCCACCCTACTCATCGTCATGAAAATTCCCCACTTTGGAAGACACCAAGAGGTGAATGCATGTGTCAAGCATCTACTGTCATGTTACCATGGAAGATATTTGTGGATAAATCGTCGTATCACAGTTGATCTGACCTTGATCAATCAGATCATGGGTTTGAGTATGCAAGGACCCGACCCACAGGATTTCTATCCTGGAAAAGCCATGGACCGCTCTCGCACAAATGATCAAGGAAACTTATGGTGATGTCAAGAAGGGCACGCGAGGCTATAAGGTAGCCTCTATTTAGAATGGTGCAGTGCACCTCACTTGTCAGATGATTGCAAGGAAGTTAGTACGCAAGCACTGACCCACCCAAGTGACTGGTTTTGTAGTCGATCTCGCAAGGAAGTGCGTGAAGGGCCTATAAATGAATTGGGAGAAGTACCTAGTGAACCAGTTAGAACTTGACTGTAGAGAAGTGCAAGATCAAGGATATGAATTCCATTTTAGCTGGCTCTTGATCCTGATCACTTTCATTTCTTTGGAGATGCTGGAAGGTGTGACCTTCCCAGACATTGAGCCTTCCAAACCATTGGCCAGGAATTTCAGTACATTGTGGTACTCAAGTGACATGAATAAGCAATGGCAGTAAAATGTTGTATTCCATACATACTACAATCAGTTGAAGATAGCCATACAGTCTGAGCCTCGCATGACACTAAACACTATACATCGATTTAGGCCTTTGATGAAGTTCAACGCTGATCGACATTTCATTTATATCACAACGCGAGACGATGAGAAAAAACAACAAATTCAATCCTACTATAAGTTGACGGAGGATGACTTAGAGGAGATTACTAAGGAATGGTCCACTAACCTCCTTATTCCAGCAGACCCTGCAGAGATATCTGACATTGACAGCCCAGAAGTTGCGCAGGATACACCTGGACCTAGCAAAACAAAGAAGACTGACGAAGTACAATATTTAAGTAGTTCCTCAGTGAAGACTGCTTCCATGTCACCATAGCAAGGAGGTGATGGTGAAGAGATGGATGGTATAAAATCTTAATAGAGGAAAGGTGAAGTAACACCACCCAGAGGTGAGGAGGACCCCTCAAAGAAAATGAAGGTTTCCCCCCCGAAACCTTCCTCCCGGAAGAGATCAAAATCTCCTATAACTAATATGTAGACTGTCCTCACCTCTGATTTTCAATTTCATCATAGCAGCCTTGAATGATGCTTCGCTAGAGATAAGAGAGATGCAAGAAGCTAAGCAGGAGGAGATGTACAATAGAATTGAGGTCGAGCTCCGAGGGGTGCAACAGACACTACAGTCCAGCTATGTAGTCTCCACTGCGCCTCTGTCATTGGGAACACCAAAACTAGGAGATGAGCCAGCCCAAATCCACCAACTCACTGATACAATCAAAGCTCACCTTTGATGAGCACAAGAGGAAACAACGCAAGCCACCCATGCTTTGGTACAAGTACAGGGAGTACTTGTAGAACAATGCCAAGCTGTCAAACAAGAAAAGAGTGCTCTCCAAGAGAAGTTCGATGAAGAAAAGGCACAGCTATAGCATGGAAAGGAACGGTTTCTCGTTGAGCAACTCGAAGTAAATGAAATGGTCAACAAAGCACTGCGCTCTGTGACTGTCCTAGAAGTAAAGGTAGAGGATCAAGTCATGAAGCAAGTAGCACAACTTGAAGAAGTGATCTAGCAGCCGCAACAATGCATCACCAACCTAGAACTACGCACTGTGCCTGAGTCCCCATAGGAGGTAAAGGACCAAAGAGAAGAAACTATCAGGAGAACAGTTGAAAGGTTAAAGGCCCTTACCTTAGAATGAAAGAAATTTGTTGATCACAGTTCCCAAACACATGAGAAACTTATCGCGAACCTAGAGTTGTAGGCACTAGAGTCACAACTCCAAGAAGCAAAGTACCAAGCTGAAAAGATACAGGCGCAGTTGAAGTCCCTGTCAGCTGTGGAAAGAATGAAGCACTCCCAAGAGCAACGCACTATACAACAGAAAATCCATACAATCTAGAGAAACGTTATGGAGATAACTTAGAAACTCCAATCTGTGCAAGATAATGCCTATCAGTTGTTTACAGAGGTAGAAGGCCAAGGAGTAGAACTAGAGCAGGTTAGCACCGCAGCAGAACAATGCCTGGAAGGACTTGTGAATGATGCAATCATTCAAAAGTTTGTTGAACAAGAGCTTGTAGCATAGTAGCAAGGCGAAGCAGTTAAAGCCAAGCTTGAAGCATTCGATGAAGAAATTCCTACATCAGAGTGACTCGGGACAAGTCACAGGTGAGTGTTGGGGGCATGTTGGCCCTTGACCAAGTTTTGAGGGATTTGGTCAAGTTTGACCTATTTTCGGACTTCGATAGCCTGTCGAAGGAGGAGTGCAAGATGAAGCAGATATCGCAGGATCTCAGCCCCTTTTTAGGTCCTTTTTGGGATTTGGGAATATGTAACAGGAATGGTATATCGTCCCATGGGTTTACCCATGTTTAGGCCTATTTTGTATATATAAATAAAATTTTAGGCAATGTAAGAAGTAGTGGAATAGTGAAAAAGTGTTGTGCAAGTTGGCTAAGTTCTAAGAGTGGGATATGTGTCATCAAGAAGTGTAAGGCTTTGTGCATACTATGTTAGACCTGCAGAGCCAAGTGTAAGTCATTGTAAGAGATTGTGGAGAGATTTGTGTTGTAACGCAAGGAAGGAGGATCTAGCGAGGTGCACAGATCTCCTGTCCTAGGTGAAGTAGGGTTTTGAGGCTCTGTACTTGTAACCGATTGACTAAAAAAAAAAAGAAGAAGAGTTGGTGGACGTAGACCTAGGGTGGGGGTGAACCACATAAACACTGTGTTGTTCTACTTTGTGCTTGTCTTGATGTGTTCATAACTTCTCTTGCTAAGTGCTTTGATAGAGATAGATAAATCTGCTTATGCTTTGTCTTAATGATGTGTAAGAATGTTAGATCTGATTTATATGAAGGTTCTTAGTGCTTGATCTGCTAGATATAACCTACTTTTTTATGATAAAGTGCTTAAATACATCAGATCTAAGTGAATGATGCGATGCTTTGTTTTATCTGCGTAGTATTTATTGGTTGAATATTGATAAACTGTTGATGCTAAGTGCTCTGTTAAGTATTATAATCACAGATTTGTGTCCCGGCTAAGGTTGCAGACACTTGAGTCTTGCAACCACCCCTTCCTTTACCTCGGGTGAGACTTCATCTGCTTCGCAAGTTTTGCCGAAAGAGCTGGTAGTTAGGGTTTTGTTGGTGCGTTGTTGTAGTGTTGAACCCTGGTTCTGCCCCTATGTCCCAACAGTTGATAATCTGAAAGAAAAACTGAAGCAGAAGAATGAGGTGATAAGTCAGTTGGAAAATCAAATATAGACTACAAAAAATAATGTCATAGATGAAGTCAATAAAGAGCTTGAACAAGCTAGAGCTAGTGATAAGAAAGAAATCCAACTTCTTAAGTCCATTCTTGATGAAATGCGCAAGAATATGCAAGTGAGTGAAAGACAGACTATCCATCAAGATGAGTTGATAAAACAATTAGAAGACAAGGTCAGTTCCAATGAGAAAAGGGTTGTGGACATAGCACTGTTTCAAGCTCAAGCATTGGAAGTGCTAAAGAAACTAGAAATATCTCAGCAAAGCCTACTCTCTAAAGTAAAAATAGTCCAAGATCATTCTCAGGTGATGGATGAAGCATTAAGTAATATTTTTTTAATAGAGAGAGAGGCTATCATTTCCCAGACTACATTCCAAGAAGCAGTTATATCATCAGCAAAATAAAGAAGAGATATGGCTTCTGGATTGTCCATTTCAAAGAAAACTGGAGGCGATATTATATTAAAGACTTGGGAATAAAACATAGTCAAAGGTAGGAAAATGGATAAGGAAATGAAATAATCTTGTGAAGAGGTTTTTTGTTCACTCAATAAAGAATTACTAGTCCTTAATAAAGAACATAGCTCTAGAATACTAGGTCAGATTGATATAGCCAAACATTAGCTCGACATTAAGACAAGTATGGAAGAAGCCCAAGTTGAAATAGCACAGATAAAACAAGATGATATTTCTCAAATAGATAGATGTTCGGTGAAGCCTAACCTAAACTACATTCTATCATTTCAGAGGATAGAATAATAGAAGAGAGATTGCCTCACTAGAAAATAAATTATACATTTTTTAGGCCAATAACTTAACAGAATCTTCCAGGTTGGTAGCTCAATTTGTGGGTAGATGCATCAAATGTATTGAGCAGGGAAAAGGTAGTACCTCTGGAGACAAATGATACAATCTCTGTACATTATCTATTTCAGAGCTAGAAGACAGAAAAGGAAAATGCCTATGCCAACATTATGAGAAGATCAATAATAATGCAAGTGAAGTGTTCCAGCTTCTATATTTTGAAATTTTAATTATTCTAAAAGATAGGGAAATTCCAAGCATTTGAGGTTGAGAACTTTTGTATAAATGCATATTCGAAAGAATAAACAAAGGTTGCTTCTTGTCGATTGTAATTGAGAAAACTCTCCTCATTAAGGATTAATACAAGTGCAGACTAGAGATTCCACATTTCATCTAGTTTGAGTTATGTGTTCTTCTGTCTTTCCACATTCCAACATCCTTTATATACTTCATTGATGAATTCCTAATCACAATTTAGTACAACATCTAACATGGTTATATTTCATTCAGTTATCTGATAACAAACAAATTTTCCTCTGTATTGGCTATTAGCAAATGCAAGACCTATGAGTCAATTAGATTACTATACTTTATTCTTCATTAAAGGTTACATTATCTATTTTCTTCTTCCATAACGAAGTAAGATTATTTTGTATTTGATGCCTTGCTTTGTCTAACAACTTTATATTTTTCTCTCATTACATCCAATATTTTCAAATTTAACTCAGACACGAAAAACAACCTCTGAGTTGTTATACTATTAATTCATTTTAAGGAATTTTTCTTGCATAACTGAGATAGAAAAAGAAAAATTTTAAACTTTCCTTATTTCCTGATTCCTGACATTGTTCTTTGAGCCTTAAGTGCAAACTCCGGAACAACATATTTTTGGCACTGCTGCCGGGGACAGAGAAACGAAGTGATTTTCCCTGGGAGAACGACATTGGTAAGTTTCTCTCTTTGATAATGAACAAATATTGAATACATTATAAGGCTTAATTTTTTTTTTCACTTGGCGACTCCACAATTAATAAACTGGCATTCGGTCGAATGAATACCAGAAAAAATCCCGATGATAGGCAGACCATGCCTATTTCCGACCCTGAAATTTTTTTAAAACCAAGGGGATACCTTAAGCTACATCCACTAGTAAAGTTTACCAACCTAAACCCGCACAACCTAATGCTAAGGTTCCACTTGAACCATTAACTCCACAAGAGGTCTCCACCCAAATCCTTTTCGGAGAAACGTCGACTCATAGAATTGAAGCCGAAATCATAAACCCCAAATTGGTTTTATCCGAGATAAAGGCCGAAACCGATTCAACTACCCCTTTTGCTAATAATGGTAAAGGGATCATCTCAATACCTACTTTGATTGATATTCCATTATTTCTTGAAGTAAAGATTCCAAATTCCCAAAGTATTGAAGAATATATCTTAGACTCTGATTCGACTCCCACTGGTTCTCCCGTTTATATATCCTGCAAATCTGAAGAACCTAGTCCTCGTCTCTCATTTTCCTACTTTCCAGTTTTTCTGTCTCCTGATGGTCAGTTCCCAGAACCTCTTTCATGTCATCCCGAAGTAACTGAAAGATCACTACACATATTTGAAAATCCCCTCTACAATCTCAAAGTCTCATCCCGTAGATTACCAATGGTTGCTACTGGTGGAGGTGGTGTCGTAGGTGGTGGAGGTGGAGGAGGACATGGTGCAAGAGGAGGAGGAGGTGGTCAAGGGCCACCCCCACATCCTAGGATATTATCTAAAGTAGCTTCTATATATGCTCCTTTGGTCCTCCCAGTTCCCCTCCACGACTTACCTGAAAACTATATGAAAAATCTGCCAAAGTTCACAGGAGAGGGAGACCTAACCGCAACTGAACATATAAATTTATTTGATCAATTTGTCGATATCCTTGGCCTCGAGAATGAATATGTCTATTCAAGGCTCCTGGTTCAAACCTTCGAAGGATGGGTGAGAACCTGGTTCTGAGGACTACCGACAGGTTCAATAGGATCATATGACGAATTAGAAAGTGCCTTTCTCAGACAATGGGGAGAAAGAAAACATCACCTTTATTATTTAACTGAGTTTGGATCTTTAAGAAAGAAAACTTCAGAAACAATTCTTGACTTCACACAAAGATTTAATAAATTATATAACAAGATCCTAGCTGAGGTTAAACCTTCCCAACCTGCAGCAAAAGTAACTTTCGTCGAGGCTTTTGAGCCTGATTTTGCTCTATGATTGAGAAAAAAAGAGTTGATGACCTTACTAGAATGTAAGATGACATTGTAGAGATTGAGTCAAATATGATGGCATCGATAAAGTTAAAAACTAAAGTTGAAACGGGAAATAAAGACACTAGACGATTTAGAGAACAAGTAGGACCCTCTGGATCTGGGAGGTCCTCAGAATATAAGATGGATGATATGGAAAAAATAATTAAAGAATTATCAAACAAAATTTCAAAGATGGAACCGGATCAATCCAAAGAAGATCAGTTCGCTAGAAAATATTTTAGGAGGAACCCTAACTCCCAAATACAACAAAGACCAATTAAAAATGAAGATCAAATGATTAAGACTCCCTTTAAAAATGAAAATGTTATTGGAGGAGATGAGATACAAGAGTTTGGAGTTAGAGGAAGATATGAATAATCTTGGTGATGACTACCAACAACCTCATCTGAAAAGACAAGATTATGAAAGGTCTTTAAACGCAGAATACCAGTCTAATAATGACGATAGCGTAAATATCACAGAATATTCTGCTTATCAAGGAATCGTTGATAATATAATGGTTGAGCTCCAAAAAAAGTATAATTTGAGGCCTAGAAATATAAATATGACAACTTCCCAACCAAAGAAAATCTTGTTAAGAGGGGAAGCAGACGAGACAGCTCCCAAAGCTGCTGAAAGATAGACCGTTAAAACAAAGGCCGCTGACACACAGTCTGCCAAGACAAAAACATTAGAAACACCAACTTCTAATACAAGGACAACATAAATTCCTACAGCTAAAACACAAACTATCAAAGTAAAAGCAGCTGAATCACAGACTGTCAAAACAAAAACAACTGAAACATAGACTGCAGAAGCAAAAACAGTTGAAACAAAAGTGACACATACCAATAAGTCAGAAAGAAGGGAGATAGAGACCCAAACCAGAGAAGATGATAAAACAATAGGAAATTTCAATCTAGAAAATGAGATTAATAAGATCAAGATTCTTGTACCTCTGGTCGAACTGGTGAAAAACCCTACATACAGAAAACAAATTGCTAAAATGATAAATTTTTCAGATA
This sequence comes from Picea abies, assembly GCA_900067695.1. Lineage (NCBI taxonomy): Eukaryota > Viridiplantae > Streptophyta > Pinopsida > Pinales > Pinaceae > Picea > Picea abies. The sequence goes on from CBVK0100557308.1 coordinate 7,764, forward strand.
TTGAAGGTCAGGACGACATTATAAATCTAGAATATGAAAAACCAAATATAGTGTTTGGTCCGCGTTTTGAAGGTACCATAGATTCTGTTGCCCCTTTCTACATTACGCTAAATGTGCATGATCATCTACTCCATAATTTCATGTTGGATTCTAGAGCTTCCCACAATGTGATGCCTAAAGCTATCATGGATAGAATTGGTCTAGAAATTACCAGAACATATGGAGATCTTTATTCTTTTGATTCGAGAAAAGTTAAATGTTTGGGTATGATTAAAGATTTAGTGGTTAATCTTGCACAAATTCTTGTAAAAAGTGTTTTGATGGATGTGGTTGTTGTTGATATCCCTTCAAAGTATGGTATGTTTTTATCTAGGTCTTGGGGTGCTAAAATTGGAGGATTACTTCAACTCGACATGACATACACCACAATCCCTATCTTTGATGGACAACTCACCCACCTGTACAGAGAAACAAGGCTGGCATATACTATAAGTGATCCGTTGAATCTTAATAATTACCCTATGTATGTCACAGATCAGGATTTAGGAAATTGTATACTATCAATTGTTGATGATTTAGAAGAATGTATAGAAGAAAATTGTACACAAAAAGAAAAAATAGAAAAAACAAATGAAAATGTAAATAAGATTAGAGTTTGGAAAATGTATTTTGATGGTTCTTCACCATGTGAAGGAGCAGGAGCTAGAGTGTTGTTTGTGGCACCCAGGGATGATTTTATGATTCCCTTCTCTTATAGATTATAGTGGGATATCGATTACACCAATAATGTATGTGAATATGAAGCCTTGGTGTTGGGATTAGAGGTTGTCAGGAAGCTGAAAATTGAAAACTTGATTGTTTATGGTGATGCAAAATTGATCGTAAAATAGATAAAGCAACAATACCATCCCAAAAACCCAAGGTTAAGATCCTACAAAAATTGTGCCTGGGATCTGATTGAGAATTTTTTCTCATCATTTAATATCCACCACATTCCCAGAGTTGAAAATCAATAGGCAGATTCCTTGGCCAAAGCCACTGTGACGTTTGTACCTCCTACTATCCTCAAACTAAAATATCATATAGAAATGAGGCACAGAACATCAATACCAAACAATATACAACACTGGAAGGTATTCAAAGATGAGGAGAAAATCAAAGAATTCTTAGAAATGTTGGACGAATTTGCTGAAACCCATATTGATCAGGAAAATCAGAAGATCCTGTCTGGATTATGTAGGAGGGTGAAGATCCTCAAGAGTTTCAAAATAAGATCGCAAATAACCACATGCTTGTACCAAAAAAAATCAGATCCCTAAGGGTCTGGTCCCTCTAGAGAGATTATTCGATCGTGATGACATTCCCTTAAAGTCTGCTTTACAGCGTAAACTTGAAGAGGTTGAAGACTGTGATATAGGCACCAAGGAAACTCCTAATCTAGTAAAAATATCTAAATACCTTCCTCCTAAAGTAAAAATAAAATATGTCGAATTGCGCAAACAATACAAGGACATTTTTGCCTGGTCCTATGATGAATTAAGAACTGATGATACCACCATAATTGAACACAAAATTCCTCTGAAGCAGAGTGTTAAACCATTCAGGCAGAAGCTCAGACAGATAAATCCCATACTACTACCTGTAATAGAAAAGGAGGTAAAGAAGCTCTTGGATGCTAAAATCATTGTTCCAGTCAGATAATCCAAGTGGGTAGCCAATCTAGTACCGGTAAGAAAGAAGAACGATTAAATTAGATTGTGCGTAGATTTCAAAAATTTAAACAAATCATCCCTCAAAGATAATTATCCATTACGTAAAATGGATCATGTATTGGAAAAAGTAGTCGGGGAAAATAGAATGTCCATGATTGATGGATTTTTGGGCTATAATCAAATTGTGGTCCATGAAGATGATAAAGAAAAAACTGCGTTCACCACCCTGTGGGGTACCTTTATGTATGAAAAAATGACATTTGGTTTGATGAACGTAGGTGCCACTTTCCAATGAGCTATGGCCATCACCTTTTTCGGTGAAAGAGATAAGTTCGTTATCATTTATATTGATGATCTAACTGTATTTTCTAAATGTGATGCAGAACACCTGGTACACCTCAAACAGACATTTGAGAAATGTCGCAAATTCAATTTGTCTTTAAACCCCAAGAAATATCACTTTGCAATGCAGGAAGGTAAACTCTTGGGCCATATAGTATCTTGGAATGGAATTAAAATTGACCCAAAAAGGGTTGAAGCTATAGATACTATCAATATTCCTAGAAATAGAAAAGAGATTTAGTCATTGTTGTGGGGTAATCTACCCTACGGACCAATAAGCTAGGGTTCTAAGCTTATACGCAGATCATGACCCTTCAGATTTAACCTTTAGCCTTCTACCCAAAATCTCAACCCCTTTTCTCAGACAAGCACCGGAAGAATGAACTAACCTTTTTTACTGAAGGTCGAAGTAGATCCTCCGTT
>CBVK0100557338.1:0-14421 GCA_900067695.1 Picea abies
CTCCACCCTTCCTTGGCTTGCACCCAGTGTTCAATGTGGACCTCCTTCAGCCATATTTTCCACAACTATTGGACACCTCAAAGATCATAGAATGGATGACACCAACATAGCTCAACCTTGACTGCATGGAACAGGAATCCACTGATCACATAGTGGACACATAGGTCAAGGTCACTCACCAGTAGAGGATCCATCTTTATCGGGTTGTCAAGGCAGGGTATCTCCTACACCAAGGAAAGTGGCTCACTCCTCAATGCAATGGATACCACTACTTCCTAAGGGGGGAGAACTGATCCAGTTGGATATTATTGGCCACCCACCTATTCCAACTGGCTCCTCTTGACATTTTTTAGTTCAACACGTTCTTCTGTACTTCTTTGTAATTGTGGGTTCTACACTTTCGAGGTTGTCTGAAGAAATGCATATTTTCCAGGTGGAGACTAGTGGTTTCCCACCCAAGCCAACTGGATTATTTTGGAATTTTTCATATCAACACATATTTCTGTACTTCCAGGGTCATTTTGGGGCGCTAAACAATGTTTTTTTGGCTTGCCACAGTCAAACTGTAAATGAAGTCATAGTTTGACAGCATCATGTGTATTTCTCAAAAAGAACTTTCCAATGGGCTATCACTTGCCTAAAACGTAGATCATATGAAAAATTTATGACCCCAGGAAGTTGAGGTACCAACTTACCAAAGGGGGCCCACATAACTTTTGGTGTTTCACCTCCTAGGGTTAGGTTTTTGGATGTCTAGGGTTTTTGAATTCATGAGTTATGTTAAAAAGGCCTCTAGAGCCTCATTGTAATCATTCTGCTCAGATGGATACGTGTAGCAGCCACATCTCTTCTCAGAGATAGCTACTAGCATTCGAGCAAGTTTCTTTCAGTTATGCAGTTTTACAATGTCAGCCTATTTCAATTATTCAATAGAAGTTATTGTTCAAAGGGCATATGTAGTTGTTCTCTGTATCTTTGTTTTATTGTATTCTGTCTATTAGTCAGTTCATTCCGCTCATAAATCTGGATCATGGAGAGATTCCAATGTTGTGTGGAAACTTGATTTCATACACATTTGAAGAATATTTCCTTAAAATTCTATAGGGTCCAATTTTCTTCAGCTTCAATTTGTTGTATTCTCCCTTGGGAAACCTTTCCTTTCTGAGGTGTGCCAATACCATATCTCCAAATTCAAAATTCAACTCTCTTATTTTCAAATATGCTTGTTGTTTGTATTTGTTGTCGCTTCCCTGTAGCTTATGCTTAACTTGATCATGTAGCTCCTGCATATTTATAGAAAAGTCTTCACCATCAACACCTCTCACCTCTTGCTTTCCTAAATTCCTCGACTCATTAATTCCTCTTAGGTGCATTCCATATACAATCTGAAATGGACTCAAATCCATGCTTCTGTTTAGTGAATCATTGTAAGAAAATTCTACTTATGCAAGTACTTGATCCCACTGTTTGTGATGTTCACTTACCATGATCCTTAATATATTTCCCATACTTTTTTTTACCACCTATGTTTTCGCATTTGTCTGTGGGTGGTAGGATATACTGAAATTGAGACTGGTCCCTAACTTCTTCCAAAGAGTCCTAAAAAAATGACCCACAAACTTAGTGTCCCTATCATAAATTATACTTCTAGGAAACCCATGCAATCTCACCACTTCCTTGAAGAAAAAAAATTCAATGTTAGTTGCATCACTTGTTTTTGTGCAAGAATTAAAATGTGTCATTTTTTAGAATCTATCACCAACAACATAAATTGAATCATTTCCCTTTTGAGTCTATTGCAATCCTAATACAAAACCCATACTTGTTGAATCTCATGATCTACTAGGAATAGGTAAAGGCTGATACAACCCATCTTTTTGGCTTCTACCCTTAGCATGCTAACAAATCCTACATCTTTCCAAAAATATTTTAACGTTATTTTGCATACCTAGCCAAAAGTAAAATGCACTTAATTGAGCAAAAGTCTCGTCTTTCCCAAAGTGTCTCACCAAGCCTCCATTGTCTTTCTCCTTCAATAAATTCTCACCATTGAACACTTTGGGATGCATAACTGGTTTCTCTTTAACAATAACCCTTCATGTATAATGTAATCCATCCATAGGCTTCCATCTCTACTCACTGGATTTTCACATTTTGCATATGCTTCTTTGAAATTGTTAGGGACCTAACCTCTGTAACCCCTCACATAGGTAGAATACTATATTTTCCATGTAATAAAGGCCAACATTAGTTAATAAAGCCTATTTAATAAATGTGAACAAGTAAATGTAAGAAGACCTAATAGAATCTTCCTCTTCTAGAAGGATCTTTCTCTTGAGAAAGCCTTGTCTTGAGAATTATTGTAATAGAGCATTGTTATGATGGAGGTTTCACCTTCGAAGAGGAAAGTGAACATTTCTTTCTGTCAATAAAGGTATCATTTTTTATTGTGGTTCTCTGCATTTGTTGTTCCATTGGTATTTTCTGTGGTATTTTTGTTTTCTGTTTAATATAATAGGTCTGATACCTAACAAGTGGTATCAGAGCACTTTTCTTTGTGAAATTTGTGGGATTTTTTTCAAGGTAGAGACATGTATTTTCGACATATTTAAAGCATAGATATTTGTCACTCAGTGAGTAAAACTACGATGGGGAAGATTACACAAAGGAAATACATATGGTTTCATGGGGTTTCTTAGAAACAAACATTTCACCTTGTTGCAAACCTTTGTAAGCCCTATTGGTACCCCTCAAGTAGTATCGCATTAGACAAAATATGTACACGTCCATCACTCCCATGTATTGGTAGGTATATCGAGAATCCCCTAGATCTCCTCAAACCAGCTCTAGATTAGTCAATTAGCCGCCCAATTTCTATAGTGATACCGAGAATAGTACTCGAGAAGATACTCTCTAGTACTTGGGTAATTAGATAGTACAACGAAGGGTATGATCGATCCTCCTTAGTTGGTGCCCTAAGATATTGGGTCGAGGACTGATGTTCGACCTTGCACATATATCAGAGAGCTATAGAAGAGGGAAAACCCTTATTTGTAAGAACCATGAAAAACCTAACCCTTGTGAAGAAAACATAACATAAAAGGAACATACAAGATCTATTGCCCCGCAACCTTGCCTCCTCTATTCTAGTTGTGAAATTCCTACAACATTTTTCATGCTAACAATTTGGGAACTTTGTCACTACAACATTCTTTGAGATAGAGTATAAATATGCGGAAGTAAAAAGAAAAAAACAAATATATTGGTCCCATCGATGCCCTTATTCGAGACCCATTCTATTAGATTCCTCTTTTCTCCTTGATCGCCCTAGTACCTATCACTTATAAGCCTTTTTTTATTCTGTGGTCCCACCCAGCCTTCCCAACACCCTTATTTGACATATATCCCATTGGCTTTCCCTTGTCTCTCTAATTGCAATCATATTTTTTATTCTGTGGTCCCACCCAGCCTTCCCAACACCCTTATTTGACATATATCCCATTGGCTTTCCCTTGTCTCTCTAATTGCAATCATATAGGTCACCTCTTCACCTTTTTTTTCAATGGACCCACTTCCCCTTATAGGAACCCCTCTTCTCCAAATGGCCAACACTCGCAACCAATACCTAAAATATGAATTCAAACAAAACAAGGAGAGCATACAACACATGACTTCTAACATTGCTTCCATCAATTCCATATTTTCACACTTCCAAGACCAACTTGAGAACAAATTTGACACTATGGATACCAAATTCACAGGTGAATTTGACATCCTGAAATCTACTCTCAACCATTTGTTGAACCGAGACCTGGGCCCTTGCTTCTATGAACAACCATCACACTTAAATGATGATGAATTCTCCCATTCAATGGAATTTCAATCCAAATCTTTTCATCGTGACCCCCATATTCCCAGTGATGAGGTCAATAAATTTGATGGCTCGGGTCCCACGGGATGGGTCACTCAAATGGAGCATTCTTTTTCTTTGCATGGAATTACTGATGAGTTGGCCAAACTTTGTTATGATTTTCTCTATCTATATCTTGAACGTTAGCAATGGTGGAAATGGCGTAAAAATGCACACCATGGGTATGTTGCTTGAACCCATTTTTTTGTAGATCTCTATGAAATTTTTGACACAGACACCCACTATTTAGGTCGTTTGACCTAGTTGAAACAGTCTCATAGAATGGAATAATTTATAACCATCTTTGAGAACTTGGATTTAATAAATGAGGGTATGACATATGCCTTCTTCAGGGAATGCTTTATTAGTTACCTAAAGGACAAAATATGAGCCCAGGTCCTCATGGCTCATCCCTAGACTTGGTTGGGAGCTACTAAACATGCCAAAGAATCACAACAGAATGTCTTTTCCCAGAACCGAAAACCCTCTTTTCTTCCCTGCCCTCGACCTACAATTCTTGTTCCTCCTACCGCCCCTCTCAAGGTCTAAAAATTAACTAGGGTAGAAATGGTTGAACACAAACTTAAGGGTCTTTGCTATAATTGTGATGACAAATATTTTCCCGGGCATAAGTGTAAAGAACAAAATCTTTTTATGGCCATCTCAGAGGATGTTACTGACGAGGAGGTTGAATTCTCCCCTATGGAAGAGCTACCCCCAATAAATGATACTACTCCCCCTGCTGACCCGCTAGAAGTTGAATCGTTGATTTCGATGCATGCCCTCATTGGATTCTCTGCTCCCCAAACCCTCAAGATAATTGGCTACATTAAGCATAGGTGGAAACACCCATAATTTTATTCCCCACCACATTTCCCAGGAAATCAATCGTTATATATGTGTCATTAACAATTTTCAAATCATGATTTCCAATGGTGGTTCCATGAAATGTGGTGGGTGTTGTGAAAATGTGCACCTACAAATTGGTCGGTACCACCTGAAATCTCAAATGTTTTCTATAGACATGGGCATTTGTGGCACTGTTTTTGATGTTGAATGGTTACGCACTCTAGGCCCCATTCTAATGGATTTTAAATAATTAACCATGCAATTCCAATAGAAGAGATGACAATATAAGTTCCATGGCATCACAACATGCTCCTCTGAGATCATCATTTTCCATCAAATAGAAAATCTCCTCAAAAAAGGTCATTCAGACATTATTTCCCAACTCCATTGCATTGAAACAGTTGAGACACCCTTAGTGCATCTTGACCACCAATCTATCCTCTCCAAACACCAAGTTGTTTTTCCCACTCTCCATGGACTTCCCGCTTTCCATGTTTCTCATTATCATTCCATTTCTCCTGTCCCGAGTAGTCTTCCTCTCAACGTACACCCTTATCTTCATTCATTTTCCCAAATTAATGAAATTGAGAAAATTGTTCAATAATTTCTCAACGTGGGTGTTATCCATCCTACTACCAGCCCCTATTCCTCTCCTTTGTTCATGGTAATCAAGAAAGAAGGAACTTGGCGCATGTGTCCAGGCTTTTGGACCCTCAACAAACTCACCATCAAAGACAAATTTCTCATTCATGTCATTGATGATCTATTGGATGAATTGAGCGGTGCTCAATACTTTACTAAACTTGATATTTGTTCCGGATACCACCAGATACATATGAAAGAGGAAGACATTCCCAAGGAAACAATTAGAACTCATGAGGGTCACTATGAGTTCTTAGCAATTCCTTTTGGCTAGTGTAATCCCCCCCTCCACTTTCCAAAGTCTCATGAATCATGTCTTATGTCCTTTTCTCCATCATTTTTTCTTAGTTTTCTTTGATGATATTATCATCTATAGTAAAACTTTGATATCCCATCTCGTCTATGTGGATCAAGTTCTCCATCTACTTTCTCAACACCAACTTTTCCTCAAACAATCTAAATGTGCCTTTGGAGCCTCAAAAGTGGAGTACCTAGGTCATATTGTTAGCAAGGATGTTGTATGGGTGGATCCTAAGAAAATTGAAGCAATGTAGGATTGGGCTCGCCCTAAAAATCTTAAGAGCTTATGTGGTTTTCTAGGTTTAATGGGATATTATCGTAAGTTTGTTCAAAATTATGGAAAAATTGCAGCACCTCTCACTGCTCTCCTTAAAAAGAATGCTTTCACTTGGACTTTAACAGTTGATCAATCCTTCCACACCTTGAAAGAGGCTATGTGCACGATTCTTGTCCTAGCACTTCTCAACTTCACAAATACTTTTGTCTTGGAATGTGATGCTTCAGGGAAAGGAATTGGGGTAGTTCTTATGCAAGATGGCAAGACTTTGGCCTTAACTAGCAAACAACTTTCGGAGAGACATTTGGGACAATCAATATATGAAATGGAAATGTTGGCTATTCTTCACACCAAGGGTCTCTGACGTCCTTATGTATTGGGTAAATGATTCCATATTAAAATTGATCACCATATCCTCAAGTATTTTCTGGAACAATGAATTTCATCCCCGGTGTTGGTCCTGAGATTAAACTTAAGGCTCAAAGGATAATGTCAGGCATCAAGAAATGTGTTTAAGAGTGTGTTTTAAAATTATTTTCCTACCTCAGCTATATGATAAAAATTCCTTAATGAAATTGACCTTGTAACAACACAGAGGTCGTATTTCGTATCTGAGTCAAAATCGAAATAATAAATGAAGTGAAGGAAAATAACAAAACTGTGAAACAAAGCAGGGCATCAATTACAGAAGAGTCCCACCTTGTTGCAGTAGAAGAAATTAGATTAGTATAACCTTGAATAAAGAATAAAAATACAGTAATCCACACAACAAGTAGGTCGCGTATTACTCATAGCAAATACAGAGGAAAAGCTACTTACTCAATAAATTACTGATACAATAATATTTCAGTAGTTGTAGTACTAAATTGGAATCAACATTTATTTAGGAATATATAAAGAAAATGAGCAATGGAAGACAAAGAGACACATAACCCATATTTGAACAAAACTTGGAATCTCTGTCTGCACTTGTATTAATACTCTATAAGGAGAGTTTTCTCTGTTACAATCGGCAAGAAGCAGCCGGAAATAAGTCTTTGATTTATGTATTTATACAAAATGGTCTCAACCCAAAATGGTTGGAATTCTCATAAAAGTATTAAATATTACAATATGCAAAACTGAAAGGTTCCATTTACATCTCCTATGTCTCTTCGCCTGCTTGTAGAGACGTTTCTTCTCCATATCCTCCAACTTGGAAATATCTGAGATTTGATTATGATCCGTGTGAATAGTATGTTAAAAGTGTCTCATTTATTTCCATATGGGCTGGCTTTCCCATGTTCGACACACTGGATGCATCTACTTACTAACTGCACTACTAACCCGAAAGGTTATGTTGTTTCATTTGCCTCAAAAATGTACAACTTCTTTTCTATATGAGGCAACCTATCCTATATTTTATTTGCTTCCAAAGATGTAGCATGTATCTGTAAACTGGGATTTACTATCCATTTGTTAATCTGGATAAGGTCGATTTGTTTCAGTTGTTGGATGGTTTTCCGATCTTCTTCTATGCTTGTCTTAGAATTATGTTGATTTTTTGCCATGTCAATCTACCACAGGACCCCCAAAATACTATCTCTTTCAATGTCAAGTAACCCTTTTTCGAGTGAAGACAATGCTTCTTCACAAGCTTTATTTACTTCTCTGGATAATCTTTTACTTTCAGCCAGATTTTTCTCCCAAGCCTTCAAGATTATGTCGCCTCGGGTTTGCTCAAAAAGAGACAATCGAGGGACCTCTGCTACCTCATCTTTTGCTGCTATTAAAATAGCCTCCTGAAACTTAGCGTGAGCTGCAATGGGTTCTCTGTCCTTAATGGAAATGTTATTCAGAGAAAGGTCTGCCACCTGATAACAACTTTGAACAACTTTCACTTTCGTACAAATATCGTGCTGGGCTAATTCTATCTTTTCATGCACCTCCAGTGCCTGAGCTTGGAAAGCTTCCATATCCACTATTGTAACTTCAATTGAATCTATCTCGGCCTAAATTTGTTTGATCAATTATTCCTGTTGAGTGACTAATCTGTATTTTCCTATGAATTTTTATGTAGTTCATCAAGGCTAGTTTTGAGTTGTTGAATCCATTGTTCATCACTGGATCTGACCTATTCAAAATCCTTAGTCATCTATTTTCTTACCTCTTGTTCCATGGTCTTCATCTGGCTTTGCAACTGCCTTACCAACTGATCTCTCTGTTTCATTTGCTTTGCTATATTTTCTACTTAATATTGATTGGCCGTGGCAAAGGCACCCAATGAGCCTGCCATTTCCCTAGCAAAATCTGTATCATCCCGACCCTGTCCATCATACAACAACCTCTGCCTTTTTACTGTTGCACCATCATTTTGATGCGTTTCTCTTTTAAATATAGCCCTCCTCCTCTTCCTGAAAAAGAAGTCGGAAGGGGGCATTTCTTCAGCTGAAATTGGGGTAAGGTATTCTATAAATACGACTTTGGCATTTGGATTTCCCTGGCTTGACTATAGAGGTGTCAATGACATAATAAGACTACCTATCTCGGTGGATGGTTGTTGCCCTGATGTGTTGGTAGCCGATTTATTTGGTGTGGACGGTGATGTATCTCGTCCCTTTTTTATCAAAGCTTCAAATTGAGCTTTTGCTTGATCACCTGGTGGATTTGACAATGCAGTATCCCCTTTCTGCGTTAAATCTTCAGTTTTCTTCGGATTCTCTTGAGCATCCTGTTTGCTGGAACCCCATGTTTCTAAACCCTGAGTTACAAAATCCTGTGTAGATGGAGGTGTCTGAGTTTCTCCCTACAAGACTTTAGGCAAGCTATTCCTTCAGTGTCTTTGGAAATTGTAGAAATCGACTAATTGATATGGAGTCAAAGTTCAGACTCTGCTCAACACTTCCTGGTATGACCCGACTCCTTGAAATATTTCATCCCGTGGAGAAAATTTGTTTACATATTTCTTTAGATTGTATTGAGCCAGGTGGGTTTCCACGATCTTATGGGGATCATGCTTCTTGAACTAAATATTAACCAGCTTGATGTCCTCTAGGGCTGCGATCTCCACTTTCGAGTGGATGAAATGTAACAATGAGAACATACCAACCTACAGAGGGAAGGTTGGCCATACTTTTTTCTGGGCTGCTTTTAATTCTTTACTAATTCCCCATGTTACAGTTTGATATGCTACCTCTTGGCACACTGATCGATCTGGTAGAAACTTTGGTAAAGCATGTGAGGGAACTAAACACCCAAAAACCCTAATGTAGGAAAAATGTTCCGCAATATACCAGTCTACTATTTTCCCCAGGTTAGCCATGATCTTGTCTGAAATCCCGGGAGGTGGGCTACCATAGAGAGCGATATGCATCGACACTACTTGGTAATGACAAATTTCATAAAAGAAATCTCGGGCTTTATCCTCCCACAACTTGGAGTGATAGAAATGTATGGGCTCAACGCTGGTCAGGGTCCAACTCCAGTTCATCAAAGGGAGCGACGTCATAAAACAAATGGCATCCATAATGTATGTCGACATGTAGAATGGGGCAGGTTTCCCTTTGGCCTTCAATGATTGATACTCTGTGATTTCCTTGGCCAAATTGTCCGATAACATCTTGATCTAGTCAAAAGAAAAACTTTCTACCACTTCATGCATGATTGGTACCCATGCCAACAAGAAATGAGCAGATTCCTTCCTTCCGAAAAGTATACACAACATCATAGCCACATAAATCATATGGGCATCTAATGCTATTGTGGCATATATGCCATGGGTGTCTGCTCTGAATTTCTCAGGGTGTCCCCACTAGTCCTTGATCAAGTCAGGGTAGTGCTTTCCATATTGTGTTCACTCTATTTTGTCGAACTCCATTAGGAAAGCGACATTGTAACTGTATTTGAAAACTGGGGATAATTTATACATTACTCGTATATGCTCTGGTCAGAAAGACCCAACAACCACTTTCTGTGAACTGCAGATGCTCCTGGTTCCAATGTCCACGTTCTCCAGAGCCCAACCTATCATTTCGTTGTACGACATGAGCCTTGGCCACACAACCATTTTGTGCACCTTTGATTGAGCTATATCCCTGAGCTTCGTCGCATGGTTTTTGGTTACCTCGTCGCTCGAATCCTCTGGGCAGTTTATCAACTCGTGTTGCAGAATATCAAACACCTGTGTCTAGGTTTTTACGGTATCTATAGCTCTTGGTGAAGTATCCAACAGAACATCTGTGTTTGGGTTCACACTCTCACCAGCTGATTTATCCATTTTTCGCGGCACCATGATACTACGAGCTCAAAACTGTGTTACATGTTACGGGGAAACACATAAACTTCTTAGCTTGTTAAAACTTGTTGTTTTGCGAGAATGAAAATAGAATTCAAAATCCGATATCCTTATTCGTCTTAAGTGTATTGATTGGCAAATACTTTACCAACGATGCATTCATTTACCTTAATGGAAAGATCTTTGTGGTGATATACAATTTATATCGAAATTATCGTCGTTGATCCGTTATTAATGCCATTAATATTTGGTGGTTCATGATCGGGAGCTTGGATGAATAAGATTTGAATTTACCCAAACTACGATTAAGAAAAAAATTAATTGCGAGATAATCGTATTTAAACCATTAATTAATTCAATTTAACATTAAGTCTTTTCGGGAGTTCGGATTTCGTGAATTTAAAGTGTGATGAATGGCGAATATCCGAACTCCAAAGGCACAAAGTTATTAATTAACTTTTAATTGGGGTTTAGCTTTTAGGCATTTACTGTTTCGTGCATTGGAAAATTAACTTTATCAAATTTTCAACAGGCCACTACCCATAGTGATATGTCAAAGCTTAGGAAGGTATACATGTACGGTAACTAGGATTTTTCAAACACTTTTCGGGTATTGAGACTTTGAGGTTGCAACATGGTGAAACACCCGAAGCACGAAACTCCAAAGTATGAAACTCCAAAGCAGTCTCTAGTGGCTTGACCTCTTAATAATTAGGCAGCTCCAAAAAACTCGGGGAAAAAAAGGAATCGTTCGATCAACAAGTGAACTTAATTGATGGTGGATCTCGTGTGCACCTTAAGGCTAAAAAAATGAAATTGATTTATCATTTGGAAACCGACTTCTGAGATAGAGTAAAAGGATAGGGTAAAGCTCCAGGCTTATAATCTTAAATATGTTCGAACATGACCCAACAAAAAGAGAAAGATCTAAGAAATAAAGAGTTGAAAAGGAAGCAACAACAACAATAACTAATGCATAAAAAGAAAGGTTTGACAAAGAAGTTGAAGCATTGAGGCTTTGAAAAGAATAAGATGAGAGAAATAAAAGGAGAAAGAGAATAAGAAAAGAGAAGATGAGGCTAGAAGATTATTACCTATGGATGTTGGGCCTTCATAGAATTCCTACAACACACTAGGATAAAGTAGTACTTGAGGGCATTTCCCTCCTGAAGAAATTGTATTGGGAAAATTTACCCCTTCCAAGTAAGATAGAGTAGCAATACTTGATTCTTTTATTTTTGATAAAATAAAGGGGAGAGCAGTCAAATAATACCATAAGAAATGGAAGCTATCAGTGGTTCCCAAACTTGTGGTTACGAATAAGACACCTTTAATGGTTGATAATAGAACCGATCTAGTTGCTAAAGCATCTACATGTGTCACCTTCTCTCAAGCTTTAGAGTTCAATATTACGAACATGGTTAGAGAGATAGAATAATATAAGTTAAAGATAGAAAAGTTGGAGCAAGAGGTAGAAGACTATAAAGGTGATATGGATAGTTTAACAGAGTTGAAGGCTTATGCCTTCGAACTATAAGAGGAATACAACACTATATAGAAACTTATGTACACTAATCTCAAAGGGTTCCAAGATATTGCCACACAATTCTTTATATATCTTTAAAATGTTAAAGATAAGAAGGTGGTACTATACAAAGTGTAGCTCAACATGGATGAGATAAAGAAATGGCAAGATGAAGAAAATGATGCTCCAAAGGAATTACCAAGGATGATAGAGAAGGAGAACCAATTAAATTATGTAACTCTATCAAATTTCCAAATAAAAAGTACAACATTTGAAAAGGACATTACTATCTTAGTAAATAAATGCAAGTGTTGGTACCTTTCTATAGAAAAGGTTAATGAGAGATGCCATATGCCACCACTAGGAGACATGGGTGCACCTAGACCCATGGCAAAAATTTTGAGCAAATTGGAAGACAACATAAAGATTAAAGGAAGCATAATAGGAATGACACCAAAGAAATCCTAAAAGAACATATCATTGGTCCTTCGAATGAAATAAATTTAATTAATTCTTTCCTAAGTACTTTGAAAAAAGATATGGGAACCATTCCCAAGGAATTGAAATCTTATGAAGTTGTCTTTAAGCAACTACTATTTAGATACATCCTATGCATTTCACATTTCATCTCAACATGGAGTATGGGTCACTTATATTAAGACAAAGCACATGGTTGGTTATGACCATATTGTAAAATAAAGTGTAATTCAATATAGTCTTTTGAAAACAATCAAAAGGAAGATGAAAAGTTATAATGGCTTAAAGGAAGCTAATAAGTGCTAATAAGTCATAAGAAATAGTTATAGACTAAAGGTTTTATAAGCTCGTTGATAGGATGTATGATAATTATAATGAGACTAAAGGTTTTATAAGCTCGTTGATAGGATGTATGATAATTATAATGAGAAGAAGCCCTCAGGGCCGATCTTGAAGAGGAGCATTGGTGTTGCATTGTAAATGCTTAGAACTTTTCTAGCGTTTATGCTATCACTAATATCAATATAAGATTGTATTATTTTATCACTAATATCAATATAAGATTGTATTATTTTATTGTCGACATTCCACAATGAATTTTATCGTTCTCATTTCGTCTTGCTCATCCGATATGTTTGCATTGAGTCAATAGATACGAGATTGTGAATTGTAATGTTCTAACATATGTATTTGCTTCTTCATCTTTGTTCATACTTGTGTGTTTTTATATTTCTTAAATATATATTTTTCAAAAACATTTATATGAATAGATAAATATATTGTATATGTTTGTTAGGTTAAATAAGGTTAAATTTTGTATATAGGATAATAACATAATGTATTATGCATTTCACAACTAATTTCATAATTAAAAATAACGTTTATCAAGTTAAAATATGGATGGGTTTCCTGTTCAAAATAGTGTGAAGTTTAATTGGGACCTTGCATCGAGGAGAACCCCTTGTTGTTGAGCATGGAACTTTGTCTATGACAATAGAAATTGGTGCTAGGAGGGCTTGAGTTGTATGGCTAATATAAATACCCATTCTTCACACAAGTATCACTATGAAAATTCAAACCATGAACCTTAGCCCAATCATTTCCCTACTATAGGTGACAATATTGAACTAGATATTGTGTTTGAAGACAACTTGACTACTTTTGAAAATCATTAATCACCCCCAAAGCACCTATATGATGTTCCTTTCCCTAAAGTAAATTGTCTGTGTCATATTACTTAGACATATGCTTGGGAGATTGGACAACTATCTTTAGAATCTCAGTTACCCAGGTGACAATTAGCTCGAAGGAATCTTGTCCAAATTGAAGAGAAAGTTTTGGTTGATTCCATGGAATATTTAGTGGATCTTGCTCTATAGGAAATTCTTGAACCCCTGTACCAAACCCCACCACCACTCCTATCTTCACCTTGCACGTCACATTATCCAACCCCTACACTTGAGTTAAACATGAAATCTTACCATATTTTAAACTGACCACTGGCTCACAAAATGGATGGAAACCAACCTCGCGTTCCTGCTTGGATGTCTCAAGGTTCCTTAAACTTGAAAGAGAAACTACATGATTTGACTAAATGCCTTGAAAGAATTTTTCCAAAACCTAACCAAGACAAATCATGTGCTCCAGAAGACCACATAAATAATTTTTACCTAGGTGTAAGGTTAATGTATGTAGAACATGAATACATGATTTGTAGGTTGTTCTCTTATAATTTTGAAAATGAAGCATCCACTTGATACTATAGTTTGCTTGCAGGTTCTATCACATAATGGGATGATTTTGAGAAGGAACTTATTAATAAGTTTGGTGAAGAAAAGACTCCAACTACTATGCTTAAAGAACTAATAGCTATTAAGATGGAGAAAAAGGAAAGAATTAAAGATTTTGATCAATGCTTCACCACAATTGATCTGGGATCTTTTCATCGAGTGACTTATAAATAATTGCATTAAATGAGCATAAATTAAAGTGCACCATTAAAAAAGGAAAAGATCAATAATGAAGAGGCATAAGAATCAAATTTGAACACAAAAACTTGATAACGGAGTTCGTCCTTGGTGGACTACGTCTCCGAGTCCTACTCTCAAATGGGTAGGATTTTTCATTAACTCAGTAAAAGAATTTGGCAAAATACATAAGTATACCTC
>CBVK0100557353.1:0-14537 GCA_900067695.1 Picea abies
AGCCTGGGTAGTGAAAGGTACACTACAAATTGGTATCAGAGCAGCAATTGACACACTACAAATTGGTATCAGAGCAGCAATTGGTACACTACAATTATGGTGTCTACGTTGAAGCATGGATCTGTGGAAGAATTTGGTGTTTCATTCTCCTTCCTGTAGCCATTGAACTTAGGATTTTTGCCACCATAATTGCTCCTCCTGCTTCTCCCATGTGGCTATCTGAGCGCTTAGGTGGGATTCCTCTACTGTGAGGTCCTCAATTCAACCATGGGTTATCATTTGTTGTTGAATTTGCTTCATGTTATCAATTAATTGTTGTTTGGCTTGAAAAATGTCGTTGAATTAAGCTTTATTCAAGGTTTTCAACTACTTTTTAAGTTTTTTTAGGTGCTACTGAAATCTGTACATTGGGGATCCAGAGGGAATTTTTGCTTCCTTTGACTCGAGAGCAATATTGGTTTTGAACGAGGCATGTTCTAATCATAATTGCTCAATTCTAAAAGGCCTGTTGATTGGGTTGGATTTGATGTCCATTTCTAGATAGATGGGCCAATGATTAGAGCCCCGATAGGGCAAGACAAAGGCTTCAATGACGATGTTATTCTCCATAAGGGAATCAAAGACAAGGAACGGATCTATACGAGAGATGATATGGTGAGTGCCTCGATGGTGGTTTTTCTAGGTGAAAATCTCATTCCTGGTTTCCTAGTCTATAAACTTAAAATTGTGGTAACCTCTTCGAAGCGATCATAATCTTCCTCTAGTCTGTTTAAGCCTCCTTCCTTTTCATAAAGGGAGGTGATGAGATTAAAGACCCCTCCCATGACCTAAGGTGCTTTGTTGATTAATGGATTTGTCTGAAGTAGGGATTTGAGAAAGACAAATTTGTCTGAGAAAGCCTAAGGGCCATAGACATTAGTGATAAATCAACATTGATTTGAGCCTATCAGTTGGAATTTATATGTTAACGATCTTCGGGTGGTAAAGAAGTGGGTGAGGATAATTTCAAATGGATTCCACATAAGCGAGAGCCCTCTTGAGGCTCTGCCTGCGTCAATGGAAATAGATTAACAACCACGTCAACATTTGGTGGCTATCCATTGAAGGATTTTAGATTAACATCTTGTTTCTTGAAGCATCATAACGAATGACTTTTCTTCTAGAATTATGGCTTTCAAGGCCCTTTGTTTTCTCGGGCCATTGAGGTCGTGAATGGTTATATTCTTTGAGATGGATGTGGATTAGGAGAGAATTTTTCCATCATGAGCTTGATCCGACCCAGATTAACTAGAAATTCCCTTAAATTCTATAGAAGCTACTTATTGGATCGACACCCTCTTTTCTTTTCTTCCTTTGTGGGTTTGGAGGCCTCTTTTGCAGTGGTGTTCTTAATGCCTATGGAAGAGGAGGTGGAGTGCCTACATTTTTGCGATGTAGCTGCTTTGTCCTTAGTTTTCAATTTGAGGAGGTCGATTTTTAATAGTTGAATATGCTTCTCTGGGATATAATTGGCTTCTTGTCATTCACATGCAACTGCCATGCTCTGCAGATCTAATTCTCCTAGTTCCATTTCGTCTCTGTCTTCTAGATTGTCCTTTCCCTTCTCAGTTGGGGCCATCTCCTCGTCTTCATCTATGTTTAATGGATTTTTCTTGGTGGAGTCCTTTGCCTTGGTCTGTGGGATGAGGGCTCTCGGATCTACTTTTTTTCCTTCTTCCCATGATACCAGTGGTGGTTGCCCCCCATTCAGATCTTTTGTAGTCTGAATTGATGTGGTCGCTAATCCTTTGAAGTTGTTGCTTGTACGTGGTCCTTTTGGGTTTGGCTCAATGGGAGACTTCCCAAGGATTTTCCTCTTGGTTGGCAATTTTTTTGAAGCCTTCTTCATCTTTGGTTGGTTGTGTTCTTGCTTGTTCATGTGCTTTGTTAAGAGGGAAATCCTTGAATAGATGGTTGTGTGCATGGAATTTGTGACATCGAAATAGGATGTGCTCATAGTCTATTGTTTGGAGACATTTTGTATCGTAGTATCTTAGGCAAATTGAAGTCAGTAAGGCCTTCGATACATTGAGGTAAATCCAGATCCATGTGTATGAGGTGTAGCGTCCTTGTTGAGTTGTGTCGACTATTCGAGAAATGTACTTAGCATGTTACCAATGCCTTCCAAAATATCCAAATCCCGATATTCTTGAGGGAGAGAGTAGAGGAGAATCCAGATCGGGGCAGGGGAGAAGTCTTGCTTAGCTGGGCTGGAAATTTCCGTCCATGGGCATAGGTATAGGCCAATGGAATTGAAGTAGGGGTCGTTCAAGAAGATCTCTCCCGATATTCTACCTAGTTAAAGATTGTTGTGAAGAAACCCTTCGATCCCAATTTTAACTCCACATGTCCTTTGGGCTTCCATCAATTTTTGATCCACCAGAGAAGAGCTCTTTCTGATGGCCAGAGGCCCATCAACTTGTAGATGATTGCGTTGTTTTGCATGTATTGGATCGTTTGACAAAGCTTGTCGGATTGTATCTCATACTATGGAATTTTGTCTTCTTGAGAAATAAAGGTTGTTAATCGACGCATATCAGGGATGGTAGTGATAGGTTAGTTCTTTGGTTGTGAATTCCCCAAGGGGGGGTTGTCTACTGGCTTTTCCTCTTCCATTGGGTAAGGGACTTTGATGGCTTTTAGAGTCTAAGAATGCTTCGGGTGATGCGGAGTGTGATTGCTCCCGACAACAATGTTGCGATAGGAGGGGACGATGCCCCGTCCTACGATGGTTGCCATGGATGAGCTCAGGGATGAGGTATTGGGTGTGTTATCCCCTAGCCTAGGGATAACTAAGGAGATTATGTCTCGAGGCCCACAGGTCCTAGACATGGAGTACCGAGAGCCATATCGACTTGAGCCTGGACCTCGAAGGCCCATCCCTCTTCTTATTCAACACCTCCACCTTGTCACCAACAATAACATCCATCCCATCGGCCTGGTCCTTCAATAATAGTGGGCCTTGCTCCATGAGGTAATGAGTCTGGGTATCATGGTATGTGTCACTCTGATTCTCAGAACATTTGAATATGTGCATTCAATTCTTATTACTTCTACTGTGTGCTTGGACCATATGCCTTTCCACTTGTCCACACTTTGGGGGAATGACAAGATGCCCTAGTAAGTTGGTTCCCACAGGGTTTGAGTTACCACCGGGGGGTTTCATGAAACGTCATCGTCTGTTCCCACCATACTTATCACTTTTCATCTTTTTCCCTCTCATCCATCCCATACATTGGTTCGGTCATTGGGTTTACCAAGCTATCAAAGGGTTGTACCTAACCTTGTGGGAAGAAGGGGATAAAGGCCCAAAGGGTAAAAGTAGCTGGAAAAAGATAAAAGAACAAAACCTTCAGATGCTTCGCCAAGGGATCCCTGAGAAAGCAATAAAAGGCTTCTCAGCAAGAAAGAGAGGGACTCGTAAAATAATAAAATCAAGACCTAGTTGGAGGATAGGGGGTCTCATCACAAGCCAACCTATTAGGTCCATGGGCATGTAGTGGTATGACACTACCATTCAGTTGGTCACCATGCCAGGGTAGTGGCTCTTGGTGGCACAACTAAGAGAAAGGGGGTCTCATCAAGAGGCAACCTTCTCATCTCCATGAAATGCTCGTGGGTAACATTGTCACCATTGGTCACCACGCCAGAGCATTGTCCCCTATCTAGTCTCTTGAAAGAAAAAACGATAAGATAAAAAGATAAAAGGCATGAATAGGCTTGGAAACATTTGCATCCATGAAAAGGTGCAAATCACCCTCTTCAAAGGCACCCACAGGTAAGCCATACATTCCCCTTTCATCACTGCACCCATTGCTCAGACATCCCTTACCACCTCACCGACTTACATGGCCTGGATTTGTCTTCGCCCATAAACATCCCACATCTAATGAGAACTAGCCCAATAGGACATCCTAGCGTCCCCTACAAACCTGGCTTGTAGAATAACATAACGTCTTTGAGCACTTGTTTGGGAAAGGGGGTTTCATGCACATGTTTAAATAACTTTATTATTAGATGTGATTGACATTGTTATGATCCATGTGACTTATGAGCCCATGGAGGGCATACTTGTTGTTGTAGGGCCACACCCGACGGACAAGTACACATGGGGAGATGATTAGTTCGAACCCCCATAGAGATAAAATCCCACCAGTTGGATGCTGAGACCCCAGCTAGGGGTAGAGACAGATCATAGGTTTCCACTAAAGAGAGAGGAGGACGTTCCACCAGAGACATCCTGGTAGGCCTGGACCCAAGGGGTTCTTTCCAATATCATTATGATGTAGGCCTTGGAAGGCCCACGATGTCACCCATGTGATCCATGACGTCACCAATCGTTTTGGAAACTTTGGAGGCAGTTGTGTGCCAAGTGGCACGTGTGGTGTGATCCAGAGGCCCAAGGAGGCCTAACGTTTTGCTCCTGAAGGCCAATGTTTCCCTAAAAAGGCCTAATGTCACCCTAAAAGGGCATGGCGTCACATTTTCTTCTTGATTTAGGGTTTTATTATGTCATTTAATGTAAAAACTGGATATTACATGTAACTTGCCATGTCAGCCTTTTTGACCTAATTCTGGTCATTGAAACTGTATAAAGAAGGGTTTTTGCCCTTGTATTTTTCATGATCTTTCACTCACACTTGGTGAGGTCTGAAATTTTCACCCTATTTGGGGTTACATGACTGAAATTTAGCGCGCACTTGTTGAAGGAGGCTAATTTTGGACTATTTTGGCAATTTTCTTGATGATTCTTGATGAATGTAAGTAAGATTTCTGCAATTCTTCTTCATTGAATGGTTATGGTTATGTTTATCTTGAATTTACATTAATATTATCAAATTTCTAGCTTAAAACCCTAGGAAACCAAGCACATGTTATTGTCCTTGCTTTAAGAGCTTTCACCTACTACATTTTGCCAAGAAGCCGATTTTCTTGAAGCTTTTGCCAAGGGCCTTGTCATTGCAACACCGTAGCACATTATTGCTTCATCTAAGTCGTCATTACTTCATCCTTGAGCTAAATAAGGAGGAAAACTACTAGGGTCTAGGGTTACCTACACCCTAGTAGCTATTCCCCCCCTAGGGTTTGGTAGTTGAAGCCTTGGGTTACCAACACTTTAACTATTGACCACTCTTGTCTTTGGTTCTCTTACTATCATCTTTTCCTTCAAGATTTGTTGCTACTTAAAAGACTCCATTTACCCTAAAGGAACTAATCTAAGACTTTCCATTAAGCGATTGACACAAAACAACTATCAAAACCTATACCTTAAGCTTTATACTAACCACTCCTAACATTAGAATAGCCTAATCTACTATCTTTGTTGTTGTTGTTAGTAAAGTAAGCTAGAACCATCTTTTGCAACACTAAAAACATCTAAAAGCAATTGAAAAAGTTGATTAATGCATTGCCTTACTTGTTTCTAGCAAATGCTAGTATTCTGATGTTAATGATTGATTATTCTTGGTCATTTTGAAGCTATTTCAAGGCACTTATTGTGAAGTTAGTGTCTCATAAATATTGCTGCTACAAATTTCTGTTTGCTTCACCATTATATCAACCATTTGCTTTTATTGATAATGTCTATGGTTTTATGAAGTACTAACAACAAGTTGTACTTGTAAAATATATATTTTCTTGTTGCTATGTTCCAGGAAGGTACATCTTGATATTTCACTACTTCATTGGTTAAAACCCCGAGACTTTCTGATCAGTGGTAACTTGTGAGAGGGGAATTTTTCATAGACATCTTAACCTTGCCTTATCAAACCCCCAGGTCACCAAGGACATCTCCCCTGGGCCATCAACCCTAAATAGAAAGAGGCATCCTATTGAGGTGACAGTAATAGGATAACCTCCAGTTACGCCAATTTTCTTTCCATTAACCTTTCGTTTGATCAAAGTACAAATTTGTGCGATAACATTTTGGCGCCATTGTCGGGGAACACTGAGTCAATCCTCCTCGAAGACGACACTTCTCGGTAAGCCTTATCCTCAAAAGTCTTCACATTACAAAGCTTACCTAGTGACTCCACTGAGGGTGATCCTCTCATTCCTTTGATAGTTTCAAAAAAACTATCCGTCAACTCCACAAACCAAAGGGAGGTACACCAACCTTCCCCAATCTTTAGAAGAAAACCTCCTCGAAACTTTCCTGTAGTAAAATCACTTTTTGGAGGCAATCTTCCCTTAAACACAATGTCTAGCACAGGAACTCAGACCGTCAATCCAAACCAAGCCAATAACAAAAGACAATGATCATCCAAGCTTTTCAAACCACTAGACATGACAACTATACCGGGCTACTCTAGGCAAATGCCCCCTAAGTATGAAAAATGGTTGCCCAAGCTCACCATAAATGATGTAATCAGTGCCGAGGATCACATGAGAAATTTTTGGGCCTTCTTCCCGCTTCATCTCATCAATGATGATGCTGAATATTTAGCTATAAAATTGTTCTCTGCTACCCTCCATGATGGTGCAAGGCACTTGTACAATGGTCTCCCTGATGCCAGTATTAAAACCATGCATAGGTTAGAGGAAGTATTCTTCAAATGATGGAGTGTCAAGGAAGACCCCAACATGCTATTGATAAGGCCGAGTAACCTCGTGAAACAAGAGAATGAGACCGTTAGAGAATTCCATGACAAGTTTGAAACCTTGTTGCAAAAGATCCCTGTGAGTCATAATCCTTCTGCTAGTTTCCTTCTTTTCATTTATACCAAAGCCTTTACAGGTCAGCTAGGGTATCTCCTTAGAGATAAAATCCCTCAAACAATCCAAGAAGCCCAAGAGTTGGCTACAAGGGCTGAGGAAAACCTTTCATCATCTAGAGTTGAACCTTTCTCAGCCTTAAGAGTCGGAATGGACACTAAACCTAAGATAGTCCACAATGTTGAACCAACCTCAGACATTAGCGTTAGCCTGACAAAGTTACAACTGACTGTAGATGGCATGGTAAAAATCCAAGAGCTAAAGATGAATAGGATTGTCAACCTACAAAGGACTCAACAACAAGCCCCTAGGGTTCCTTACAAAGGTCAATTCCAGAAAGGGAACCGAGTTTTTAGATCAAATAATTATCAAGAGGTTCTAAATACTTTAGCCCCTGCAAACATAGTAGATGAAAACCCTTGGTGCCTGCAATGCAGTGAGTCACACTATGAGCATGAGTTTCCTTTCAACAAAGGAAACCATGACCAAGTAAACATACTGGACCATACCATCGATGATACTCAAATCTGCCTTAATATTACCCCCGAGGAACATCAAGAAGGCATGAAAGAGACAACTAGGAAGGCCAATATGGAGGTAATAACCAACCTTGACCAAGAATCAAGAGAAAAGTTGAAGAAACAATAATTTCAAGTGTATACTAGACAAAAGAAATTGAACCAACCTCTCTCTACTGGTCCCGTGGCATCACAAACAAGGCCTCCACCCATGAACATCATCCTTCCTAAGAATCCTCCCAAGACTGAAAAAGTGGACTTAAACTTTGACTTTGAAGGGGCATTGGCCAAGATGCATGTGACCATCCCCTTGAGAGAAATCATCAAGGTACCATCTGTCAAAGAAATATTTGATAATTTTTTCAAAGGATCAGAAGAACCAATGGACCCTCATATTATGCTACAAGCTGATCACTTTAGGGTTCAGTATGATGGACACCCACCTTTCTTCATGACCTTATTGATCAATAACAAATTCCTTATCAACTGTATGCTAGATTCAGGGGCAGGTGCTAACATGATGTCTTTGAAGGTCATGGAAAAATTGGGCCTAAAAGTCACAGGACCTTACAGGAATGTATGTGGTTTTGATTACAGATCCATACCCACGCATGGGGTAATTGAGAACGTGGAAGTATGCCTTGGAAGATACCCCGAGAGAGTGATCCATATGGACATCATAGTGGCGGATGTCCCAGATGTGTGGGGAATGTTGTTGTCCAGGAAATTTTTTGCGATGTTGGGAGGCACTCTAGAGATGGATCTCACTTATATCAATGTGCCTATGAATGATGGAACAATAAGCCGCCTCCCCAGTGTGCTAATGACCCAAATCCATGTGCAAGAAATTAGCGATCACATTGAAGTTGACGAAACACATGATTCGATCATAGAGAGTCTTCCATAATTTTCTCCTGATGATATGCCTTTTGCTATAGAAGAAGACTTTGATCAGATACAATGGTTGAAGAAAGAGGATTATCAACAACTCCTGAAAAAATATAAAGACAAAGAAGTTGGGGCTGCCAAATTATTAAAGAAAGGAGAAGATAGCATACTGATCCAACCGTCCCAACAAGAATTTTTCACAGCAGAGTCCCACCCTTCTCCCTCAAGACAATACACCAGGTTTTTGCAAGAAACAACCAAGTTCAGAACCAAGGATTACAAAGAGGGAGACACAGTATGGATGTGGGACACAAAGAAGGGAGAGCCTACTAATGTCAAGGGAAGTGCACAATTTTGGCTTGGACCCTTCAGAGCTGGAAGAAAGTTAGTCGATGATGCCTACTATTTGTCTACATTGGAAGGAAGATGTGCCCATTACCAGTTAGCGGGCACCTTCTCAAACCCCATCAGGGGGTAGAGACTTGACTTCATAGGTAAGTACAGGTAAGTAGGTAGGCATTTACATTCATTGTATATACCATATGCATTTCATGCTAGAGTAGTTGTATTTCCATTTGTATATATGCTTGCTTTCATTTTCTGTACTATATATGAGTCGGGGGTGATATCACCACCCTAAATGATTACTAATAATCTTCTGTTGAGATCAAGTAGGTCACAGGTTATGCCGGATATGTTGAGGTTCTCATGCACTCTACGGTGAGCACATGTCCCTGAGTTGGAGCCAGATGTTATCCTCTAGCCCAGGGATAACTAAGGAGATTATGTCTCGAGGCCCACAGGTCCTAGACATGGAGTATCGAGAGCCATATCGACTCGAGCCTAGCCCTGGAGGGCTCATCCCTCTTCTTCTTCAGTGCCTCCACCTTGTCAACAACAACAACATCCATCCCATCGGCCAGGTCCTTCAACAGTAGTGGGTCTTGCTCCATGAGGTAATGAGTCCAGGTATCATGGTATGTGTCACTCTGATTCTCAAAACATTTGAATATGTGCATTTAATTCTTTTTACTTCTAATGTGTGCTTGGACATTATGCCTTTCCACTTGTCCACACTTGGGGGGAATGACAGGATTCCCTA
Organism: Picea abies; assembly: GCA_900067695.1. Taxonomy (NCBI): domain Eukaryota; kingdom Viridiplantae; phylum Streptophyta; class Pinopsida; order Pinales; family Pinaceae; genus Picea; species Picea abies. The sequence goes on from CBVK0100557353.1 coordinate 9,262, forward strand.
GTAAGTTGGTTCCCATAGGGCTTGAGTTTCCACCAAGGGGGTTCATGAAAGGTCATCGTCTGTTCCCACCATACTTACCACTTTTCATCTTTTTCCCTCTCATCCATCCCATACACTGGTTTGGGCATTGGGTTTGCCAAGCTAGCAAAGGGTTATACCTTACCTCATGGTTAGAAGGGGCTAAAGGCCAGAGGGTAAAAGTAGCTGGCAAAAGATAAAATTCAAAAGAACAAAACCTTCAGATGCTTCACCCAAGGATCCTCGAGAAAGAAATAAAAGGCTTCTCAACAAGAAAGAGAGGGACCCGTAAAATAATAAAATCAAGACCTAGTTGGAGGATAGGGGGTCTCATCACGAGCCAACCTATTAGGTCCATGGGCATGTAGCGGTATGACACTACCATTCAGTTGGTCACCACGCCAGGGTAGTGGCTCTTGGTGGCATAGCTAAGAGAAAGGGGGTCTCATCACGAGCCAACCTTCTCATCTCCGTGAAATTCTTGTGGGTAACATTGTCACCACTGGTCACCATGCTAGGGTAGTGTCCCCTAACTAGTCTCTTGAAAGAAAAAGCAATAAGATAAAAAGATAAAAGACATGAATGGGCTTGGAAACATTTGCATCCATGACAAGGTGCAACTCACCCTCTTCAGAGGCACCCACAGGTAAGCCATACATTCCCCTTTCATCACTGCACCCATTGCCCAGACATCACTTACCACCTCACCCACTTACATGGCCTAGATTTGTCTTCACCCGGAAACATCCCACATCCAATGAGAACTAGCCTAATAGGATATCCTAGCGTCCCCTCCAAACCTGGCTTGTGGTAGTTGTGTGCCAAGTGGCACGTGTGGTTTGATCTAGAGGCCCAAGGAGGCTTAACGTTTTGCTCTTGGAGGCCAATGTTTCCCTAAAAAGGCCTAACATCACCCTAAAAGGGCATGGCGTCACCTTTTCTGTTTGTTTTAGGGTTTTATTATGTCATTTAATGAAAATTGGATATTACATGTAACTAGCCATGTCAACCTTTTTGACCTAATTCTGGTCATTGAAACTGTATAAATAAGGGTTTTTTCCCTTGTATTTTTGATGATCTTTCACTCACACTTAGTGAGGTCTGAAATTTGCGCCCTATTTGGGGTTACACGACTGAAATTCAATGCGCACTTGTTGAAGGAGGCTAATTTTGGACTATTTTGGCAATTTTCTTGGTGGAAGTGTTCAACTAGGGTATTTGCTTGATGATTCTTGATGAATGTAAGTAAGATTTCTGCAATTCTTCTTCATTGAATGGTTATGGTTATGTTTATCTTGCATTTACATTAAGATTATGAAATTGCTAGCTTAAAACCCTAGGAAGCCAAGCACATGTTATTGTCCTTGCTTTAATAGCTTTCACCTACTAGATTTTGCCAAGAAGCCAATTTTCTTGAAGCTTTTTCTAAGGGTCTTTCCATTGCAACACCCTAGCACATTATTGCTTCATCTAAGCCGTCATTACTTCATCCTTGAGCTAAAGAAGAAGGAACACTACTAGGGTTAACTACACCCTAGTAACTATTTTCCCCCGAGGGTTTGGTAGTTGAAGCCTTGGGTTACCAACACTTCAACTATTGACCTCTCTTGTGTTTGGTTCTCTTACTATCATCTTTTCCTTCAAGATTTGTTGCTACTTAAAAGACTCCATTTACCCTAAAGGCACTAATTTAAGACTTGCCATTAAGTGATTAACACAAAACAAATATCAAAACCTATACCTTAAGCTTTCTACTAACCACTCCTAACATTAGAATAGCCTAATTTACTAACTTTGTTGTTATTGCTAGTAAAGTAAGCTACAACCATCTTTTGCAGCACTAAAAGCATCTAAAAGCAATTGAAAAAGTTGATTAATGCATTGCCTTACTTGCTACTGACAAATGCTAGTATTATGATGTTAATGATTGATTATTCTTGGTCATTTTGAAGCTATTTCAAGGCACTTATTGTGAAGCTAGTGTCTCATAAATATTGTTGCTACAAATTTATGTTTGCTTCACCATTATATCAACCATTTGCTTTTATTGATAAAGTTTGACAACAAGTTGTATTTGCAAAAGATATATTTTCTTGTTGCTTTGTTCCGGGCAGGTACATCTTGATATTTCACTACTTCATTAGTTAAAACCCCAAGACTTTCTGATCAGTGGTGACTTGTGAGAGAGAGACTTTTTCATAAACATCTTAACCTTGTCTTCTCGAACCCCCAGGTCACCGGGGATGTCTCCCCTGGGCCATCAATCCTAAATAGAAAGAGGAATCCTATTGAGGTGACTGTGATAGGATAACCTCGAGTTACGCCAATTTGCTTTCCATTAACCTTTCCTTTGATCAAAGTACAAATTATGCGATAACAAGGTGCAGAGCTAAACCTAGCGAGCTCCTTTAGTATACCAAATTCTGATTTAAGGAACCATAATATGCTAAAAATCTTGTTAATCACCAAGCTAAAGACACATTTTAAAATCCTCTTTGGTCTCTCATATTGTTCACATATTCTCCCTTTCTCTGAATACTGCGTTCGTTTGCTTAGATTTTGGACAAATTAACCAGATGTATGGGCGATAAAATACATTAAAATGATTTTTAAGAGAAACAAAAATTATACAGGTCAATAAAGGCTAATTTTTTCCTGCAGCGGGAAAAATCAGTCGACAAGCATAGCAGAAACAACACTCCTACCAAGTGAGCACTTTGCCACTTATAAGGTATTTATATAGTTATAATTTTTCTGAGGGATTTAAAGAAATATCTTTTTTTTTTACAAGTTCTTAATTTTTTTAAACAGTATTTTACAGTAGCTGTTCTGTAAAGGTTTTTGATGAATATATGAGAATTTATGCAAGTTCTTAATTTTTTTAAACAGTGTTTTACAGTGGCTGTTCTGTAAAAGTTTTTGATGAATATATGAGAATTTATGCAGGGCATTGATCATTTTCTCACTCATTTAAAATATATATATTTGACATATACAAACAGTGGATTTACAGTAAAAATAAACGCCACTTTTCCACCATTGCCCCCCAAAAAATCTCATACTGATAAGAAAATGATTTACTATAAGAACAATAAAAATAAAAGCCACTTTTCCATCATTACCATAAAAATAAAAATCTCACATTGATAAGAAAATGATTTACTATACGAACACAGCATCACTGTTGATCTGTTTTTTCAGCGTTTATCTTGATCCAATATTCATGTTAACAGGTTGCACAAATTCATTGTCTCTGACAATCTGAGGAGAATGTAAGGGCACAAAATTCTCACTGGTTGAGGCAATAGCAAAATCATCCTTATTATGAGATAATCCAAATCGTCTATCTGACATTGCCAAACTATGCAAGTCTGACGGGTCTGCAAATGGAGCCAGGCACGAGCCCTTGCCAGGGAGGGAAGGCTGAATGTAGCTATTGGAAAAATTGGGAACCCCATGTCCATGACTTGTACTTTGTCCTCTGACTGGATAGTTGCCAATATCTTGTAGTATTGATGGATTAAATTGTTGCATTGTTGGTAGTCCTGCATTACAGTACTGTTGCATTAATGGATTGAAGTGTATAAAGTTGTTGCTTGCATCAGCCTGTCCATGCAAATTACTTGGACAATGTGCAGGTGGATGAGTGTTGATCATCCATGGGTTCAATGGCTCTGCTGCAATTGGATTAGCTGGGGCTCTAGAAATTCCCTCATCCCAAGGACCCAATTGATAGTGCCCAATTAAATCAGAAGTTGAATCAAAAGATGGTAAGGTTTCTAGAGTTTCGTTGAACTCTTGAGATTCTATATCACCTGCACATTGCAAGTGAAAGTAAGAAGACTGCGAGCAATTCCCTCATCCGAAAGACCCAATTGATAGTGCCCAATTAAATCAAAAGTTGAATCAAAAGATGGTAAGGTTTTCAGAGTTTGGTCTAAGTGTTGAGATTCTATATCACCTGCACATTGAAACTGAAAGGCAGAAGACTGCTGATGAGGCCTTTGTAGTACAGTTTCTGTTTCTTTCAGTGGCACTAATTTGGATGAGGTGTTTCTTGCAGCTTGCTTCTCTTCTGTGGCCTTAATAATATTCCGCTTGAATGTTTTGAGTTCTTCACTAAACGTTATCAGCTGAGCAAGATTTAGATTTTGTATTTCCCTTTTCCACCAGAGTTCCCTAGGCTTATATTGATCATTCTTCGTCTCTTTTCTTTTCAATTCCTCCCAGAGCTTCTTTTCTTCTTCCAGTTCCCGTAATACATGGTTGTATTGTTTTTCTGATTTCAGAACTCTCTGAACTTTCTCGTTGTCTGTATTTACTGGAATGTTTTGATACTTATCCAGCACAAAGTCAATGTCAGGGCTGCCAAAGGTGAAGGCCTTTCCTGCAGGAGAGTACACGACGATGGCAATTTCTGCACCGCATAAAATAGCAAGCTCACTGGCTTTCTTGAAGATGCCCATCCTTCGTTTCGAAAAGCAGACTTGCCTTGAATTCGAGTTCTCAATTTTTTTAATTTCAATTTTATTTTTACCCATTTTCTTGCCTCTCCTGTGCATCGACATCCAAAACAACAAGAGATTACTCAGATCAATCATAAATAATACTTTCTGACTTGAAACTTCCTCTGTAGTAAAGAAAGTTTCCATCCAAAAACTGTATAATATAATGAAGACAACACGCAGAGAAATGGTCTGAACTTATTTAACAAAAAAATCTATTGAACAGCTAAATCCACATTAAGAAAACTTACAAAAATGTCTTGCAGAATCAAAATTCGAGAAGCCCTGTGTTGCCAATTCGTGACAAGATTAAAAGAAAACTGAACTCGTCAACTCGGATATTAACGAGTGAGGGTAGCTAATTTCTTGGACAGTATTTATGCCATTTAATTGCAAGCACTCGATGAATTCTTTATTTCACACAATCAAACAAAATTTATTTTATCAAACTCTGATTCCACGATAAGATTTAAATGGCAAAATTGATTTTATCAAACTTGCGTGTGCGAGATAGGATTAAAATGGCAAGTTGCTATAATAACAGAAAAGTTAAAAAAAGAAAGCTGACAAAAAAGTAAAAATAAGTTCCATGATATTTTAAAATCTGGATGCCTTTTTAATCATAAAAGATAAGCCTCTAATATTAAAATGGAAAGTTAGAATAAAATTAGAAAAAGTGAAAAAAAAAGATACCGTATCTAAAAGAAAGATGTAAAAGCTACCGTGGTTTCTCAACTACCCAACACATATACA
>CBVK0100557354.1:0-13085 GCA_900067695.1 Picea abies
GGCACTGTCTTGCCTCGGTCTTACCTCGGCGTGGCTTGGCCAATATGTGCCTACTACAACCATATTACGCCTCTTCACTTAAGGTCTACCCATAACTTCACCTTGGGTTACAAGAAGTTAGATGCCCACCTAAGTCCAACACACTTAGTTCATCCAACAATTAATACTTAGGCATACTTCCAACTGCAACCTTAAATACAACACTTAGCCAATTCACAGTATGCAAGGAACAATAACATCGAATACACATAAAGCAACCATGGAACAAAAGTATGGATGACACCGAGACATACGTCTTAACACTTTGTTATATAGAGAATGTTACATGTACAACTAAGGAGCACGACCAATCTACCTGCAACTCATTTGCATACTACAATTACAATGGCAAACAACCAATAGAATTGTCAATCCAACCCTTGAAGCAACCACAAGCTTGCCTCTTGCAAATCATGTTTTCATCTCCTTGTCACTTAGCCAATGCAAGTCTTTTGTGGTGCCCAAACCCTGAACTTGACAATTGCAGAACGCTTGATGACTCTTGCTCGCAACTCCTTGCTCATGCCTTTGCACTTTGAGGTGTCCACCTACTTATATGAACTCACCCTGCCTTACAAATCCCCTTCCGTTCCAAGGTGGACCCAGGTGTCATTGAGCCGATTTGTTATTTTTCAATGACTTGTCTGTCGATCGTTTCGTTGAGTTGTTTCAGATCATGCCAAGTTCACCTTGGTCATCCCAAGCCCGCCCAAGTCGTTCCATCCACCCAAGTCGTCTCATCCACCTAGGTCATCTCGTTTGACCATGCCCAAGTGTGCCCAACTGCTTTGTCTCAAATCTTCTAAAGGCAACTCCATCCACTTGTCTCAGTTGACCCAATCATTCCAAGTGTGCACTCATCCAAGTCTGTATGACTACGTCCGATCCACCCTAGTCTATTTGGCTGCGCCCAAGGCGTTTATAAGATCTGCACCTGATGGATGCATGCCTAAGGGTGTATGCTCATATAGGCCTAAAAAGATAAGCAAACATTCTAAGTGGGGTATAGGCATTGCCTTCACCTTGCTCAATAATTCTTTCCCAAGAACAACTTTAAAGTGATTCATAGGCACAATGGTGAATCTTGCGGTTCCACTCCAATCTCCAAGCTTCAAGGTGACTTCATTGGTCGTACCAACCACCTTTTTGACCCCTAAATTTATTGCTTCAAAAGAACTCTATGCCAAATTAAGTTGCAACCCAACTCTCTTGCAATGTCTTTTTTCATGAAGTTGCGGGTCGCCCCACTGTCAACCATGGCATCCACTAACTTTTTGTTCAATACTATTGGAACATAGAAAATCCTTGTAATGTGTTGCTCCTGGATTACTGCAGATTTATCTTCTAACACAACACCCAAGACTTGCAAAACACCAACGAACAATTCATCCAATTGCTCCACAACAAACAACTTATGTTTCATTGGATGATTATTTGCATAATTATTCTTTCCATAATGATTATTTGCACAAATTTAACATGAAATAGACTTACCTTTTTCCTTAGGAGAATTCGACTGCTTGGCCTTGTCCTCACCAATCTTCCTAGATGACTTCACCTTCCCTTCGCCTTTCTTCTTATTGTTTCCATGTTTCTTCTATCCTTGAGCGTCCTCACGATTCTTTGGACCACATTTTTCCTTTGCTTCATAGTCCAAAAACTTGTCTACTACAATGATGGATGTTGTAAGGATCTGTACGTTTTGGCATTGGATGTCACTCTATGCCCAAGGTTGCAGTTCATTTATAAAATAGAAAAGCATGTCTTCCTCAGACATGTCCTTGATTCCCAACATAAGGCCTGAAAACTCCTTGGCATATGCTTGATTTCTTCTTGTGTGCTTAAGCACCAACAATTGATTTCGTGCAATCCAGGACTAATTCCCAACCCAAACTAAGCCTTCAAGGTAGCATTCATCTCCACCTAGTTTTCAATCTTCTCCATAGTGCACCAAGCAACCAAATACTACACTCGGTTCTTCCACCAAAGCTTTGTGGTACCTATCAAGAACATTGCATCAATATTCACCTTGGCTTCATCCAAACTTCCATTCATCTATTCCAAATACTACTCAATGTCCCAATAGAGGTTACCAATTAACTTAGCATTACAGGTGCCATCATATGGTTCCATTTATTTGATATTTATCATCATAAGCATTGACGAACTATGCTCGTTGGCAATGGAGTGTTTCAATACGTTGATGGTGTCTTCTTGGTCTTTGACTTGTGCCACCACATTGTTCAACAAGTCCTCCACCATCCTCGATCGTTCCTCAATGTCACCGATCCAGTATGTAGTCATCATGTTTGCAGTCTTTTGACATTCATTCATCATGGTGTTGAAGGTCTGGCACATGTGGACCATTTCCTCTTCCAAATATTTAGCCTTCTCGCCATGCTTATAAAGAGAGGTTGTCATCTTCTCAACAATATTTTCCAAACTTGCAAGTTTGTTCCTCATTCTTAGCATCTATGGATCTTTCCCTCCATCGTTGTTTTCTACATGCAAACTAGTGATCAACACTCACCCAAGTGTCTGACAACTCACCCCAAGAATTTCATCCTTGCTTCAAGTCCCTTCACTTGTCCACCAAAGCACACCAAACTATCACAAAGTCAAGCCTACAACCACAAAATTGCTTTGATACCAACTTTCACGAACCTGCAGTCCACCCAAATCTTTTTCTACGTCTTGAGTCCGCCCAAGTTGTTCTAGCACTTGTGGTTATGTGGCATGGCCTTGCCTCAACCGTAATGGCTTGGCCAACCTGTGCTTACTACAACCATATTATGCCTGTTCACCTAAGTTCTTCCCATAACTTCGCCTTAGGCTACAACAAGTTAGAAGCCCAACACTTAGGCATACGTCCAACGACAACCTTAAATACAACACTTAGCCAATTCACAGTGTGCAAGGAATAGTAACGTCCAATACACATAAAAAAACCATAGAACACAAGTATGGATGGGCATCAAGACAAGCGCTTTAACACTTTGTTATATAGAGAATGTTGCATGTACAATAGAGGAGCGTGACCAATCTTTTTGCGGCTCATTTACAAACTACAATTACAATGACAAGCAACCAATAGAACTATCCATCCAACTCCTTAAGCAACCACATGTCTACCTCCTACGGGTCTTGTTTTCATTTCCTTGTCACTTAACCAATGCAAGTCTTTTGCGGTGGCTAAACCATGTACTTGATAATTGCAAAACACTTGATGACTCTTGCTTGCAACTCCTTGCTTGTATGTCTTTGCACTTTGAAGTCTCCAACTACTTATATGAGCTCACCTTTCCTTGTGAATGCCCTTTTGTTCCAAGGTGGACCCAAGTGTTGTTGAGTTGACTTGCTCTTCTTCGGTGACTTATGATCTGCAGATTATTCCATCGAATCATCTCAACTCGCGATGAGTTTTCCTAGGTCATCCCAAGCCCACGGAGGTTATTCTATTTACCTAGGTTGTCTCAAGCCTTCCCATGTCATCTCAAGCCTTCCTAGGTCATCTCAAGCCCACCCAAGTCATCTCGTTCATTCGATTGTCTTGTCCGACCATGCCCAAGTATGCCTTGGCATCCAATCCATCCCAAATCATTCGAGGGTAACTCCGTCCACTTGTCTCAACTGGTCTAATTGTCCCAAGTGCACCCAACTCATCCAAGTCCACATGACAGTGTCTAATCCGCCCAAGTTTGTCTAGCTACACCCAAGTGTGTCCAAGGTGTCTGGAAGCTCTGTGGGCCCAATGGATGCATGCTTGACAAGTGCACCCCATGGTTGCGGTCCATGACAACTTGTACTGGAAGACACCTCAACCGTTTGTTGCAACCACCAAGTGTGGACTGACTAACTTTGTTGATTTGTATAAGTCTAGGCACCCAAGTCATCATGACTTTTTGTCACTTCTTCGTTCGTCATGCCAAGCTCATGTTTGCGGATGAGGCTACCCACAATGACCTTCTTTTCCTTTAGGCACGTCCTTGTCCAGCTTCTTTGGTGCATCCGACTTAGTGAGAGCTACCACTGTTTGTAGTGTGCCCTGTCTGTCTGTAGGGGTGCCCAAATTTTTCTGTGGTGCACCTTGCCAATGGGTCAAGGCATCCAATTGTCCGAAGTGTGCCTTGCCAATGGGCCAAGGATTATGTCTAAGGTGTTCCTTGTCAACATGCTAGTGCGTCTCAACCGATTCATCTAAGGCATCATCCATTCAATATGTCCATCCATGCTAGTCATTGACCACCGAGGTGATCGTGCAATCGAGGTGCTCAATTCCACTCTAGGTGAGGGTCTTACACTAGTGGTTTCTTGCACTTTTATACCACCTTACATGACGACTCAGTGGTTTCACACACTTTTATCACCAAATATGATGGAAGCTTGCATTCTATAACAACTGAATATGAGCATGTCAATAATCCTAAAATGAAGGGACTACTTTTGCCATTGTTTACTAGTTCTTTGGTGATGGACAATTTATGGAAGCATAATATGCTACATGGAAACCCTGTTAAGAAGAGGCAAGAGGTAGTTCACAGAGTCTTTTGTTGTGAGAATATGAAGACACATGAAACTTGTTCAGTGGCTTCCCTCGAGGTATCTATCCGCACAAATAACTGTACCTCATATTCAAGTACTTCAATTTATTTTTCAAGCTCAACACATCCAAATACTTCCGCACAAATAACTGTACCTTATATTCAAGTACTTCAATTTATTTTTCAAGCTCAACACATCCAAATACTTCATTGAAGACGAAGTTACTCCAAAGACGATATCCTCTACCAAGATCATTTAGGACAAAATTTTAAGATTAGAGTTATATTAATCCAAAAGAACTATAATTTACCAAAATATTTTAAGTCAAAATTTGCTAAAATCATTTAAATCAAAATTTCCAAATAAAATTCCATTAATCAAATAAAATTATAACTTAACTCAAAACAAAAAGTATTATCAAATTAATTTTTATTTTTTTTAACAAATAAGTATATCCACTTAATAACTTAACAAAAATCCATGTGAACCATGCTTTCTTATCTATGGATAAAAGTTGTTTGTATTTATGTATCGATAAAGTTGCTTGTATTTCTAATAGAGCCTTCATCTTGGCTTGGTTGCATTCAACGCCTTGAGTTTAACATGGATAGGAGAACAAGTAAAAAAAACAAAATATTAATAAAAATGATTTTGTGTATTATTTCATTTTTATTTATTTCACAATTAAATAAAAAATTAAATAAGTTTTTAATTTTAAATGTATAGATTTATCAATTTTAAAAGTCTTAAATGTATGGATTTTATTATTATTTATTATTAAAGAAATAAAATATACATTGATTTGAATTTTCCATTTAGAATGGGAACTCTTGACAAGAGGACAGAAATCCCTTCTAAACATTAATGAACGAGAGCACGAGGTTTATAAATCGAAAGGAAAAGAATTGCATTAAATTTGAATGTAAGATTAAAATAATTTTTAAAATACTTTTAAATTGGAAAAGTTTTGTATGAGTTTTGATTTATTTATAAGATTTATCAGTTTTTATAATTTATATTTATTTTTAAATTATAAATTATATTTATATAAATTATTTTTTTAATTAAATATTTATAAATATTATTATATTAATATTTTTTTTTTAAATACAATAAAATAGATATTTATATAATAATAATAATTTATTTTTAAGATTTATTTATTGAAAATATATGAAACTCTCTTGGAAAGTATACATATCTAAACTTATGACCTCTTATGAAGAAACATATATCTTATGAAAAAACATATGTTCATAATTATTAGACCTACTCAAATTATATATAATAAATTATAACTACATATATTAAAGAAAAATCCAAACAACCATAATTCGACTATACCCATAAACTTACAAAAGTCAAATCACATGAAATTACAATCCTTTCAAAGAAAATCATCATCAAACATGATGAAAACGTTTATGGAAGTTGCAATTCTTTCTTGGAAAATCTCATCAAACATGATGGAAAATTTATGGAGAACCCTCACATATACACAAATCATTAACTAAACTCACCCTACATTGTGATCACTAAGACTGTTATTCAAAAGTGTTTATAATTGCAAACATTGATACAAATTAAGAGTGTCTTCCACTCACGTATCCATGCCTTTGTTTGTATCTATGGATGATATATGTTATACTTTATATCTTGATGTGAGGAAGATAGTAAGTTCATTGACTTTTTGACATGGGTCTTTATGTGTAAATGGTATCCATCTACATTAATTTTTAATTTGGAAAGTTAGTTTTTTTTTTTTAAATCTTTTCTAATTATATAATCAAGAGGATAACATATATAAATTGTGAGGGGAAGTTATATGTATAACAAATCACTTACACTTGTATGGAATATGGATGTGGTTGTGAATTTGAAGAAGAAACTAGGATTTTCAAGACTCAAATGAGAAACTATGCATTGAGATACCTTGGTTTTCTTCTTTCTTTACTCATATTTGATCTAATTTCATCAACAATCAATTTACATATAAACCTATATTCTCACCATGCAAAATAATTAACCCAAGTTCCTTGAATATAACCAATTCATAGGGTTTAGAGGATTTCAACTTAAAAGATTGAATTAATGGAGATCCTTATTTAATTGTGACAAATGCTATCAATGGTAAGACAAGCCTCATGGATTAGAATCGTTTCTTGCATGCTTATGACGAGTTAATGATAAAGGGACTTACATGGGTCAAATATCCTCTAACCTTGCAGGTGCCAACATATCATGAATGCTAACATCATGAACTCCACTATGACAAGGGGGTTACTGATTCTAAGAGTTGATATGGTACGATATTCGTCATAGGACTCCATTATGGACCACCATTCTCTTGATTTGGATGATCTCTTCCTAGAGTTTCTCACAATAATTCTTTTTCATAGAAGTCTACCTTGTTTGTAGTCAAATCCATAGAATGGTTCACTAATTGTTTGATGTATTTAAATAAGATAGAATCTAAATATTCCACTATGTCCAAACATCATTCCTTTAAGGATTCTAGCTCCTAGGAAGGGTTTGTTTCATCTGTATTTAGCAAGTCAATAAGGATCTTTGAGTCTCCTTGTTTAATAAGTCAATAAATATCCTTGAGTGTCCTTCGAGAATCCTTCATATTTTGGGTGATAGAGACGAGTCTCCTTCAATAATCAGATTCTCCACCTTTAGTTTTTGGGTGACATAGATGCATTCAACAATCACATTTTCCTTTGTCTTTTTAAAGAGACAACATGTCTTCAAGGGGTATATTTATAAAGGTGGTGACTCAAACCAACAATTGTGAAAGGGTACAACAATTGTGAAATGGTAGATATAGATCATTTTAGTTCCATGTACTTCATCCTCAAATTGCAGATTTCACTTCTTAACTCAAGCACTTAGTTCATAAGGTCAAGCATCTTCTTCTTGGACTCCAAGGTACAATTATCCCTAGCTCTATTCACAACCTTAACTTGCATCTCAAATTGGGCTTTCCATTTCGAGGTTTCTTGAGATTCCTTGGCTAGGTCTCCTTGAAATTGTGAAATCTACTTTGCATAGTGGTGCAATTCTTTCCTCAACACACAAACCTCACATTTTTAATCACAACAATAGTGACATCACATTTCCATGGAAAAAGAGGCAAGGTAGATGTCGGATGCCTCACTAGAAGCCATGGCAAGCTAGTGCAATATAAACCCAATGACATTGTTATCCAAAATACCGAAGAACATACAAACTAGGAACCTTGAGAGATCAATAATTAGAATGAAAATGAAGAGAGGAAAACATGCATCACTGATAAATCCATCATAGTAAATGAAAGAGTCCCACTTGTATAGAAACTACCGAGCCATCACATAATCCCCCTTGATGTCACATGCCTAGAATATCCATCCACAAAGATGTAGGATGATTGAATTGAGTGTATGAATGATTAAGTGGAGGGACATGAGTGAGTACTCTTCTCCGTCTCAAAGTTTTGCATGGGGCATCATGGAGCGAGAGTAAGAATTCCCCTTGCCCCTCCTCCCCTCCTTTCCAACTCTTTCATCTCTAGTGTAATATGTCAAGGCAGGTGTAATAGAGACCTCCTCAACCTAGTAGCAATAACCTTACACCATATGGCCTCTAAGGTAGGATTCCCAATCATGGAATGGGACATTAGCTTCAAATTTCCCCATATTGCATTTCAAGCATATATTACTTATTGAGAGAAGAAATTAAGCATTTTCCATGGTATCTTCTAGATAATTCAAGTGATGCTTAATATGAAAGGAAGAGATTTCCCTATTCTTTTATATCTACATGGTTATCCTTTGAATGTCATTGATTTTTTTTTGGGTTAAAGGAAGACTCCTCATGATACAATAGTTGAATTATGAACAATAACTTGTTTATGATGATGATGGTTTGTACCCTTGCCTTTTAATAACTTGAAGCCTTAATACATTTCTAGAATAGTTGCTTCCCAGTTCATGGATTGTCCTAAAACCAAAGGCATACACCACCTCTTGATATCCATCATGATTGAAGATGACCCCCTGTATCTACTGCCCATATTTATTGTTTTCTTACTTTCCATTGTAGCCACTCTGTATTATAACCAACGACAAACTATAAACCCTCTTTCTTAAGATACCATTTGACAATGTAAGGGGTTATCTCAACTTGTTGTCACCAATATTGTTGGGCATTTGGCTAGTTCTAAGCCAACGAGTGCCTGGTTTGAATTCCCTTGATTCAAGTGCACTAGTCTACGTCAACGGATTTATTAGGAATGACATCATGAGATATGGAGAAACATCCCTTATATTTTCCCATAAATTTTCTTTTGAAAAAAAAAAAAGATACCATTAAAATCTCCTAGAACTGGTTTACTTTTTGAAGCACTATCAAAATTAAATTTGTATTATATATATATATATATATATATAAACAAACATTCACTCATCCATTAATGCATTTATATAATATTTAATATTAATAATTTCAATCATATAAAACTTTGAAATAATTACATCATTTTTGACGATAATCTAAAACATTGATATTTCAATAAATTGAATCTAAATCAAATTATGGACATAACTTTAAACCATGTGAAAGTAGATGCTACTAATTATAATGGAATATATCTTTATTTTGATATTTCAATAAATTGAATCTAAATCAAATTATGGACATAACTTTAAACCATGTGAAAGTAGATGCTACTAATTATAATGGAATATATCTTTATTTTGATTCATTTAAAGTGAATCATAAACTAGAATGGCTAATTGTGATGAATCATATATGCACTATTTGATAATATTCTAATAGGATTTAAGAGTATAGTATTACAAGATATTAGAAGTTGGATTACTTTTAGAATAGAATGTGATAGTATATTGGGGTTTTCTATTGCACAAAACACAAATTGGGTCCCTGTTTTTTTTAATATGATTCATTTTCATCCTTGGTGTTTATCAAAATTTTTGAATATGTACCAACTATAAGAGGAATACAAATCACAACCAGGGTTCACTTGGAGTGGTTAATTCAAAGTGGTAAGAGATAAATTAAATAAGTATTTTCAATTTTATTGTTCAATTAGTATTACATTCGAAGTGTATGTTGTTGAGAAAAGCTAAAACAAAAGTGTTGAACTTATGCTTATACAAAGCGAAGTGGGGGTGAATAAGTATAAGATGATTTTTACTTTATTTAACCATTCATCAATCATTCATTAACTAAGAAACAATAATCACATATAAAATCAAATCACAATGCATAGAGTTTAACATTGAAATCTAATTGGGAGAAAACCATAAAACTTATCTTTATAAATTCATGTAGGCACCGACTTACTGTTACAATATTTGTAGGTACCAACCTGTTGGAGACACCAATCCCCTCAGTTGAGCACCAACTCAACAACACCTGTAGGCACTGAGCTACTAGAGACACCAAGATATTCAGCTAATCACCAACTCAACAATATATTGTGTAGGGACTAACCTACTTGAGACACCATTCTCCTCAGCCGAGCACAAACTCAGTAAGACCTGTATAGACACAAATCCAATATCTTCATACACATAGTACTTTTGACTTCACCTGCATGCTTCATACTTCAAACATAGCTTCAAACCCCAGTCACATTTAGCCTTCATGCTCTAGCGATCCTCATAGCATCATTCCTAGAATATGATCCCAGACTGCAACATCACAACCTCAAAACAACATACTTTGCATCATCACAGACATTCAATCCTTCATAGTGCACCTTAAGAACAAGAAAACCCCAAGAAAATCCCTCAAACTTCTCTTGCACCCCTTAAGATAAAAAAAAAGACATCCTAGCTCCTCCAATGCACCTCATATCTCTTCTGCGCACCTCAAACTTGATCTCTTTCTTGGATACTCTTCAAATGCACACATCTATCCTATATTTATAGAATTTATATCCCCACTTTTAGGGCCGACCTGTAAAGACAAGCTGAGCCAAATTGTTTTTTCTTGCTGGTTTGTTTGACATAAAAAAATATATCTCCTCATTCCTAAGGAGTTATAGGGAATACCATATACAATTGGAAAGGTCTTGGAATAAGATTTTAAACCATATAACCTATTCTCCCATTTGAGATAGGTATCTAGGGTAAAAAATTCCTTCAAATATAGGGTATCCAAATTGAGCATCAAAGATCCAAAAATAATATTTCCAACAATCTCCATCTTGCAATCTTTATCTTAGACATCCGTAGTCTCCCCCTGTCATTGACATCAATGAAAAAAATATTTCCAACAATCTCCCCTTTTGTCATTGATGACAACCCTTAATCAATTTTGATACTCCCCTCATCAACAACTTTCCTTGTGTTTGAAATTCTTCCTCAATGTGCAACTTCTCCCCCTTTGACATTAATGACAAAGGGATGCTCCAACATTGATCCTTCTATTTGAATTAACATAAGCATAAGTTCAATTGTTGGAAATATTGTTGTCATTAATGTCAATGACATGGGAGACTACAAATGTCCAAGAAAAAGATTGCAAGATG
The DNA here is from genome assembly GCA_900067695.1 of Picea abies. Lineage (NCBI taxonomy): Eukaryota > Viridiplantae > Streptophyta > Pinopsida > Pinales > Pinaceae > Picea > Picea abies. The sequence goes on from CBVK0100557354.1 coordinate 11,120, forward strand.
GAGATTGTTGGAAAAATTGTTTTTGGATGTTTGATGCTCAGTTTGGATATCCTATATTTGAAAGAATTTTTACCCTAGATACCTAGCTCAAATGGGAGCATAAGTTATATGGTTGGAAATATTATTTCGAGACCTTTCCAATGATATATGGAATTCCCTCTAACTCCCTAGGAATGAGAAGATATGATTTTTTCTATTCGATAACCCAATAAGAAAATTTAGGTCAGCTCAACCAGTCTTTACAAGTCATCCCTGAAAGTCAGGACATAAATACTATAAATATAAGATAGATATGCACATTTGAAGAATATCGAAGCAAGAGATCAAGTCCTAGGTGAACAAAAGAGATATAAGGTGCGCTAAAGGAGATGGGGTGTCTTTTTGGGATCTAAAGGTGTGCAAGAGAGGTCCTAGGAGTTTTCTTGGGATTTTCTTGTTTTGAAGGTGTGCTATGAAGGACTAAAAGTATGCGATGCTACAATGTGCACTATTTTGAGGTTGTAATGCTGAAATGTGTGCTATTTTGAGGTTATGATGTTGCATTCTGAGATCATATTCTACGAATGATGTTATGACGATCACTAGGGCACAGAGGCTAAATGTGACTAGGTTTGAAGCTTTGTATGAAGTATGAAGCATGAAGGTCAATTCATAAGTACAATGTGTATGAATATCTTGGATTGATGTCTATACATGTATCACTGAGTTGGTGCTTAGCTGAGAAGATTGGTGTCTCCAATAAGTGGGTGCCTACACTATATCTTGTTGAGTTGGTGATCATGTGAGGGGATTGATGTCTCCAACAGGATGGTGCCTGCAAATATTGTAACAATAGGTTGGTGCCTACAAGTGGTGCTGAGTTGGTTCTCAGTTGAGGAGATTGGTGTCTCCAGTAGGTTGGTGCCTACATCTTATTGAGTTGGTACTCATTTAAATAAATTGGTGTCTCCAGTAGGTTGGTGCCTACAATATTTGTAGCAATAGTTTGGTGCCTACAAACATTTATAAAGATAAGTTTATGAATTTCTCCTGATTGGGTTTCCATGTTAAACTATGTGCATTGTGATTATTGTTTCTCAGCTAATGAATGATTATTGAATAGTTAAATAAAGTAAAAAGTATCTTATGCCGATTCACCCCCTCAGTATAAGCATAAGTTCAATAATTCACCCCCCTCAGTGTAAGCATAAGTTCAACAATTCACCTTGTCTTTATCTTGGACATCCGTAGTCTCCTCATGTCTTTGACATCATGATAAAGTTTGTGTTCTTGCTGGCCCATAGAGGTCTGCGTGTACAAGTTCCAATGGCTTTGATGTTGAGTACTCCTTTGTTTTGAAACTAACTCTCATTTGCTTCCCGTGTTGACATGGATTGCAAATAGTGTTTGTAGGTTTTGAGATCCTTGGCATATCTCTCACGGCTTGTGTCTTGCTGAATTTTACTAGATTGTCAAATTTATATGACCCATCCTTCTATGCCATAACCAACTTTTGTTTACTTGTCCCGTACACCAATTTTATCCTTTGACTTAATTAAGAATGTATACATTGCTCGAGGTTCTATTTTCATTCGCCACTAATCTTCCCAAATCCAATTTCCTTATCTCACATCCTTTAGAATGAAATGTGAGGTTGTAACCTTGATCACATATTTGACTGTCACTTAGAAGATTATGTTTTAACCCTTCAATGTACAAGACATTCTATGTTTTAGTCTTTCCATTATCAAGACTAACAATACCTTTTTCCAACTATCCTTGCATAAGCATTATCCCCAAAAGTAACATTGCCTCCTTTTTCTTCCTTTAGGGTGAAAAATTTGTTCTGATCACCTGTCATGTGTTTTGAACATCCATTATCAATGTACCGTTGACTTCCCTTGTCTTGAGAATATATTACAAGTCCATGTTCTTCTTTCTTTGGTTCTTCTTGCTTCCTTTTCCACACCTTTGTGTATTCTTCTCT
>CBVK0100557355.1:0-12493 GCA_900067695.1 Picea abies
CTTCCTTTTCCACACCTTTGTGTATTCTTCTCTATGCTTGGTAAGAACACATTCTTCCCTATTTTGTTTAGGATATTTTATTATGTTTCTTCTACAGTCACATGTTATGTTCCCATAGTTATTGTACTTATAACATTTGGTATCATAATCAAGTAGGGGAGCAAAGGAATTGTAGTTTTTGTTAGCAAACTCATGAGAACTTATGGGGTTTTGTTGCTCACATAATCATCCTTTGAGGTCTTATAAGAACCTTTATTTATATATCTCACGTGATCACGTCTTGCATAAGCTTTACAGTTTATGTCTTTATGACCAAAATTATTGCAATAAAAACAACAACCAAGAAAGATATTTTGGTATCGGTTTGTGAAAGGTCTTCTTGGTGGAACGACTCTTTTAAACTCATTCTTGTGAGAAGAATCAGAGTTTTTTTTATCATCATTTCCTTTCATGTTGCTTTCTTCTTTGTTGATGGATCCTTTGAGAATATTGGCATAACTTTTAGGATTTTCTTCATTTCCCTTTTCTGATGGCTTTGTGACATTAGTCCTTGCATCTCCCTTAAGGGTATTTTGTTTTTCGTCGCAGCCAAAACCTGTCTGGATGAATGGTGACCTTTGGAAACTTAGAATATTATCTTAGATTTCATTACTCTTTCAAAAGTTCAAGCTTCTATTCACCTGATCAATTATTTTCTCTAATTCCTTTCATAAGGAAACGATTTCAGCCTCTAGCTTCTCGCAATTTTCTTCCTTTTCTTTCAATTGGCTTCTCATCACTTCTTCTATCCTTTTTTCCTCTTCTAGTTGAGTCTTCAAGATAATAATTGTCTTCTCTATTTCTTCAAGATCATGATCCTTCTTTTCATGTTTCTGCAATTTATCCTTCTCCTTTATATTCTTTCCCTTGAGTCTGTCTATTTCTTCTAAGGCACCAACAAGTTCTGCTTCAATATTCACTTCCTCTAAATCTGGCTTTTCTGTCCTATTATCTTAATTTTCTTCACCAATTTTTTTTTGTTTCCATGGTTATGAAGAGAGATTCTTCTTCATCATCACTATTTCCTTTCTTTGTATTTTCCAAGTCCTCCTTTTAGCTTTCTCACAAATTGTGCTTCTTCTGTTTCTAATTCACAATAAGATCAATCACCGAATCTCTCTTCATAACTGTTTTGTATCTTGTCCCAAATTTGTTTAGTTGATGTACACTTGATTACTTTGATAGTCTCAAAATATGAGAGGCCACTCAAGATGACATATATTTCTTTTGCATTTTTTTCACTTGACTCCTTCCCAACTTCATCTGTATAATACGTTGTGACTGGTTCCCAAATACCAAACCCAAGGGCCTTCAAAGATATCTTCATTATTATACTCCATGATTCATAGTTTGTTCCATCAAACAAAGGCGATTTGTTTGTAGGGAGACCTTCCTCACAATCCATATGTGCTTGAGATCTACCTTCCAGTGGTTAAACTATTTCTGAAGGAACCTACTCTGATACCGATTGTTGAAATTATTCTTATACTGAGAGGCGGGTGAATTAGTATAAGATACTTTTTAATTTATTTAACCATCCATCGATCATTCATTAAATGAGAAATAATAATCACATATAAACTCAAATCATAATGGACAAAGTTTAACATGGAAACCCAATCGTGAGAAAACCATGAAACTTATCTTTATAAATGTCTCTAGGCACCAACCTACTAGAGACACCAATCTGCTTAATTGAGCACCAACTCAACAAGATGTAGGCACCAACCTACTGGAGACACCAATATAGAGACACCAATCTGCTTAATTGAGCACCAACTCAACAAGATGTAGGCACCAACCTACTGGAGACACCAATATCCTCAAATAAGTACCAACGTAATAGCACCTGTAGGCACCAACCTACTATTACAATATTTGCAAACACCTATCTATTGGAGACACCATTACCCTCACTTGAGCACCAACTCAACAAGATATGTGTAGACACCATCCAAGATCTTCATACACATCGTACTTCTGACTTCACCCGCATGCTTCATACTTCAAACATAGATTCAAATCATAGTCACATTTAACCTTCATACCCAAGTGAGCCTCATAACATAATTACTATAATATGATCCTAGAATGTAGCATCACAACCTCAAAACAACGCACTTTACAATGTCACAGTCCTTCAATATTTCATAGCGCACCTTAAGAACAAGAAAATCCCAAGAAAACACGTTCAATCTTCTCTTGCACACCTTTGGATCATAAAAAGACACCGATCTCCTCTATCACACCTCATACTTTATCTCTTGCTTGGTTACTCTTTGAATGCGCACATCTATCTTGTATTTATGGTATTTTTCTCCTCACTTTTAGGGTCAACCTGTAAATATTGGTCGAGTCTACCTAAATTTTCTGGCTTGTTTGTTGGATGGAAAAATTCATATCTTCTCTTTCCTTAGGAGTTAGAGAGAATGCCATATACCATTGGAAAGGTCCTAGAATAAGATTTCCAACCATAAAAACTATGCTCCCATTTGATCTAGGTATATAGGGTAAAAATTCCTTCAAATACAGGGTATCCGAACCGAACATCAAAAATAAAAAAACAATGTTTCCAACAATCTCCATCTTGCAATATTTATCTTGGACATATGTTTCCAACAATCTCCATCTTGCAATATTTATCTTGGACATCTGTAGTGTCCCCATGTATTTGATATTAATGACAACAATATTTTCAACAATATCTCTCTTTGTCATTGATGACAACCCTTAGTCAATTTTGATACTCTCCATGCCTGCAACTTTCCTTGTGTCTGCAATTATTCCTTTGTTTGCAACTTCTCCCCCTTTGACATCAATGGAAAAGGGTTTCTCCCCCCTGAACTTATGCTTCCCTTTACTGATGAGATGAGAGGGATGTAACTCCCATATTCTATCTGAGCTATTCAAAAGTGTCTCTGGGAAGGGGTTTGGTAAAAACATCTGCAACCCATTCTTTGGTGGTAATGTATTCTGGCTTGACACTTTGATCGACTACATGTTCTCTTAGGAAGTGGTACTTGATTGGAATATGCTTTGTCTTTGAGTGGATAATATGATACTTTGAAATGTTGATTTCACTTGAGTTTTCTTAGATGATTAAGAATGGTTGATCATATTCTACCTTGATACCCTTCAATGTCTACTTCATCTAGAGAACTTGTGTGCAACATGTTGTTGCTGCAATATCTTCAGTTTATGCTATGGATAGAGAGATTAAAGTTTGCTTCTTGCTCAACCATGATACTAGACAGTTTCCTAGAAAAAATGCTCCTCCACTAGTACGTTTCTTGTCATGAATACTTCCTGCTCAATTTGCATCTATATATGTTGTTAGAATGAAGTCCTTACTTCTTGAAAACCATAAGGCAAAGTCCAATGTGCCTTTTAAATATCTAAATATTCTTTTTACTGCTTGCACATGTGTCTCCTTTGGTGCATATTGAAATATTAAAACCAATCCTACTGCTTGCATGATGTCTGACCTTGATGATGTATAGTAGGCTTCCAATCATTGACATGTACAATGTTTGATTTGCTTCTGAAGATTCATCATCTTTGCTTAACTTTCATGTTGTGATCATGGGTGTACTGACAAGTGCACAATCTTCCATTCCAAATTTCTTCAACATTTCCTTGATATATTTGGTTTGAGAAATGAATATGCCTTTTCTAGATTGAGTAATCTGCAACCCTAGAAAGAATGACGATTCTCCAAGTATGGACATCTCAAATTCTTTTTGCATTTCTTTTGCAAACTTTTGGCTCATTCTATCAACATTACTTCCAAAAATGATATCATCCACATAAACCACAATGATTAACATATCTTCAATGTCTATTTTGATGTAAATATTGCTATCTACAACTCCTATTTTGAAACCTTGTTGTTGTAGGTATTTGTCAAGTCTTGAATACCAAGCTCTGAGAGTTTTCTTTAGTCCATAAAGTGATTTCTTCAGACTGCATACATAATATTTGTTGTTTGACAATTGAAATCCTTTTGTCTATTCAATATATACTTCTTCTTCTAGATTTCCATTTAGAAAGGTTGACTTGACATCCATTTAATAAACTTTGAAGTTCTTGAAACACAAAATTGCTATTACTCACCTATAGGTACTTTGATAGGTGAGTATTTCCAGTTTGTTGAGGCGAGGAATGGCTATATCCTCACTCAATCATTTTCAAATCTCACTAGGCTAGGTGAGATAGGTGGGATTATCACCCTAAGCTTATGGCTTGTTAAAAAATATCAGTCAACCCTTAAGAAATGAGTTCTTGGGCATGACGTTATTATGCAATCTGTATGCTTTGCTCTAAGATAAAATTGAAAATACAAAAGTGATTGTAAATAAAATTTATAATGATTGAACAAATAAGTACAAGATAACATACATATGAAAATTCAGTACACAACAAATCTCAAGAATAAAAAGAAATTGACAAATGATTTTATTGATATCTTTTTTGAGTTACAACCAAGACTCTCTTTACAAACCCCTGCGAGGGTTTGGACCAAAATTATACTTAGAAGTATAAGATGTAATTTTAAATCATACAAAGACAACTGGTGTCTCGAGGAAGAGACTAAGATTGAAAAGAAACAAGATCAATCCAAGCTACAAGTGCATCATAGTCTTGATTTTGCAAAATAACATCACTTATCAATGGAACTTAATTCCTAAATTCTAATTAAGGCTAAATAGACTATCAAGATGAATGAATGACCTTTGGAGCATGTCACAAGTCTATGCTTCCCATTCATTTCTTTTTCCACCTTTAGAGTAACCTTGTTATCAACAAGATAACCTAGCTATGAAGAAACTCATAAACGAATGAATAAGTATTCTCACTTGAGGCAAGAGCAAACCTTATAAGAAGTATCTCTCTCTATTTTCTTATGTCCATCTTTGTCCTTGTTCTCTTCCTTTCATTCTTCAAAAAGTAGTTCAAGTGGTTCAACTACCTCTTGTTACTAAAGTTAAATAACTTTAGTTAAGATAGGACAACTTTTTTTATGATAAGGGTAAATAATAATAATTAATAGGTGGGGCCCCTGTATGTCTTTATTTGTTTTATTTTCAACATTCCCTTGTTTCTCCATTTTTTATTCAAATATCATGCACATATAAACATTAGAATAAATATAAAAAACATCCAATGTAATCATGCCACATCATCAAATAAAACTTGTATCTCCGAAGTCATAATAAAGGCTTGATATAAAAGTTTTCCAAAAAATATTATCATTTCCGATGTCCCAAAAAAATATGTCTCAAATGTCAAAGAGTCACCACTTCATAAAATTAGAAAAAATATTTTCTGTTTGAAGTAGACTCTCTTTGTCTACTTCCTTCTAAGAGTGCTTCCCTATGTTTAAGTAAATTTTCATCAACAAGTTTCTTTTCTTCAACTTTTGACATCTCAAGGTACATGTCATCAAATGCTATTTTCCTTATATTTTCTTCAAGCTTGGCAGGGAGGGTCTTGACTGTGTAGGAGGATGTCTTAGATGAATCAAAACTAACAAAAATGGAAAGCCATTTTCCTTTATTTGATTGAGGCTCGATGACTAAAACTTTATAATTTCTAGGAAGTTGAACATAGTGTGCATGAGAAGTTGCAGAAGAATCTTGTTGTGCATGATGTAAAGGAGGAGGAGGTGGCAATGACATGGTGGGCCAATGAAATATGCTAGAGGGAGGATTTGCAGGTACATTTTCCCATCCATCATTGGTTGGTGGCATATGAGGTGGTTCCTGAAAGTCAACTATGCTTGGGTGTGGCTGCAGAGGAAGAATGATAGATGCCTGAGGTGGATGGAAAGCAGGGTGGCCAACGAGGTTCAATAGCCAATTTGAACTAGTTGGTTGAATTCCTTCGAATTGGCATTGAAATGGATAGAGAACCTCATTATTTTGTTTCTGCTTCTTTGCCCAAATGAATTAGGCATTCTACCTCTGTGTCCTCTGTTTCCCTTGTCACCAGAGCGATTATTGCCATAACTGAAGAAACTCATCTATAATGCATCAATGACTCAATTAGTATATATATACAACCTACAATATGTTATTCATCAAATACTATTTTGCTTTAACTAATTTAACAATGTCTCTAAATTGACCAAGTAATCAATCATGCTAAGGGAATGTGAAAGGAAATAAGGAAAACATGGAAGAATATCATAGGTAGATCTTTCTCTGCTTTTGGTCTCTATCATTCAAACTGTGCATTTTCTACCAAACCGTGACTAATCTCTTTGAACATGGGCAATGAATGGAATGAAATTATTAATGATAAAAGGGAAATGAAAAGGGATTTGTAATTTATGAAAATGTCATAGATGACATTAATGCATGGTAAAATACATGTTCATAATCTATTTCAATCAATTAATTACCTTCATAACTCATTTTATTTCCAATCTGAGCAAAGTTCATGATAAAACATTTATAAGCCACTTTCCATAATCTTCTTACGTATGCCAAAATATCCCATGGTTCCTTTAAATCAAAACAAACTATTTATATACAAAGACCATATCAATCTGCTAGTAGATCTTTTCTTTGAAAGTTTTGTATTTTACATAAACAGAAGGAGAAAATGCATGAAATCAAATGAAAAATGATTTGGAAATTTTTAGGAATAATTTACGAAAAATGATATATTATGTGAGGACTTGTATTACCGAACTTAACATATTTAACCAACATCTCTATCAGCTACCAAAGCTTATGAATGTCCTGGGTTTAACACAAACCAACATAATCAAATGACTAGAGTATAAGATTGCTCAAGAGAAATGCGAGTTTTAGGCCATATCATTTATATTAATCATAATTTCGAAGGGATGTCGTGGGAAACAGAGGCACAAAGTCCATACGGTAATATAGTAATGCATCCAATATGGTGAACATAACAATTATGACCATTCAAATCTTTTAGAACACTTTCAAGAGAGCACAAGTATATCATTTTCAAATTAAACATGACAGGTTAGTATTCATAACCTTATAACTAGGCAACCAAAAATATAAGATTCTTTTCTTAATCTTCTTACTCAAATTCGAACCCAAATTTCCATCTTAACAAACTCATTGCTTGGATGTGAAAACAATATAGGAATGAAGAGTTCCTATCCGATCTTAAACTTTATCCAAACACCAACTATCTCTTACATGACCATGAGTTCGAAACTCAACTTAAACTTGGTACAAAATAAGGGTTGAAAATAACACTAGTTGTAAAATCCACATAACCCATATTCAAACTTTTAAATCCGGTCAATCATCTTATAAAGTCATGGGTTCAAAACCCAACTTTAACTCTGACCCAACAAACAATACAAGTTAACACATATCGTTGCTCATACTTTATTCAAAAACTTAATTACCATCGTATGGGCATGGGTTCAAAACTCGAAAAACCAAAATCAATAGAGAATTTATGTCAGTCACATAATAAAAGTATCACTTGTACAAAACATTATGTTCATTCGAACACCCATTAAGGTCACGGGTTCAAAACCCGGTTCTAACTCAACAAAAACCAAGCATTTAAATGTCGGTTGCAACTTATCGAATTCAATAATAAACCAAGGTTCGTATATCTTCATTGCATGTATATCAAATTGTATAGTTCATATGTCTTTAAGAGCACATAAAATGATTCCAACTTTTTTTGTGTATGCAATCATATTAATAAGACAACACATTTCACAAGTTCCATGTCAATAAAAATATGAAGAATGAATATAGACAATTACGAGTGTCATGCATCGAATATGAAGTGCAACAACCCATATCATCATCTAATCATGCCAAGAATCACACACACCATAACTTTTGAAGCTTAATCATAATACCACTAATATGCAAATATGTAATGTGTCGGGGAAAATGCTTGAAAATAATCATTTATGTGTTTTCTTATAGGGGACCCCACCCATTAATATTATATCATTAATATATAGACATGCTCTCCAATCATTTGTAGACTTTTTATAATAGGTGACACGATTTTGAGTCAACATCCGACGAATCCACATGGTAGTCATTTTTTTAATTCATCATAACTCAGAATTTTTGGTTTTTCTTTGAAACTTGAAATTATATTTGTTGATCATTTCTTCTTTTCAAGCATTTCAATAGAATTTTCATCAAAATTTTCTGATATGCTTTAAAATAATCACTTGTGGAGGGTAGAATAGGAAAGGAGAAAATGGGAACAAGCTGTGATAATCAAGTCTTATCAAGATAACATGTTTGGTTCGACAATTACTACATAAGTAGTGTTGTGTACATAAGACAATCCACTCATCTCTAATGTTTACGTTCTTTCATTTTTCCAAAAAAAATTAATGAAAAATTTTCAAGCCAATGATCATACATGTAACTTGATTGATCCAAGTTTGACCCAAATCTCAAAATCAAAATAAAGAAGAGAAAAATGAAAAACTGAAAAGAAAAATAAAAACAAAACTGTACAACTAGAAAATCAAATATATACAAGAAACACTGCAAATGACGAGAGATGAACCAAGATCGACATAATGTTTCAAAAGTGAATCATTAGTCGTGTAAGAAAATAATTTCCCATCTCTGTCTTTTAGTAAATATGAGTTATTTCCAACAACAAAGGAAACTATATAAGGACCAAGCCATAACTTCTAAAACTTTGAATGCTTACCTTTGTTAGCATGAGAAAAATCTCATAATAAAAAAGTTTCATCAACTACAAAAGTAGTTGACTTTGCCCTCTTATCAAAGCATTTCTTAATAGAATGTTGCCTCTTTTTAAGATTTTCAAGAGTGAAGCTCCTTTGTTCTTCTAGAGCCATTAGAGCATGAATCCTTTAAGGGATATCGATAAAGTTCAACTCTTTTGCCTGCAATGCTAATCTAAGGGAAGTTAATTCAATTTCCACAGACATTATTGCTTCCCGATCATATAATAACTAAAAATGAGTATGACCAATACTGATTTTTGTAGTGATATAGTTTTCCCATAATGCATAAGTAAGTAAAGTATGCCACTGGCGAGGTTTATCATTTATGATCTTCTTAAGGATTTTGACTAGATTTTTATTTGTTGATTCAACTTGCACATTCCCTTGTGGATAATATGTAGATGACGTGAAGTGCTTCACCCCAAATTTGTTAAGGAATTGGGTCAATTTTCCAGATATAAATGTTGGCCCAATGGCCCATTATCAGAAATTATTTTGATCGGAAGACCAAAACAATAAAATATGTTAGATTCCAAAAATGGAATTACTTGTTCATCTTGTGCATGTCTGAGAGGCACAACTTTAGTCCACTTGGTAAAGTAATCTGTTTTTGTCAAGATAAAAATATGACTGACAAAAGATGAAGGATTAGTAGGTCCAATGAAATCCAATCCCCATTTAGAAAAGTGAAAATAAGGAAGAACTGACTGTAAGGGTATGACAAAAAACTTTTCTTTGCCATCAAATTTTTGATGTACGATACAAGGCTGTAAAAATTTATAAGAATCTCTAAAAACTAAAGGCGAGTAATAACCAGTTCTCAAAATTTTATGGGTAGTGACTTTGGCAAAAAAATGCCCACCAATATGAATATTTGAATCTGTTGACCCATTAATTTGTTTTAAGATCTTTTGGGCTACTGTATCGTTTACACAACACAACAACAATTTGTCAACAGTCCTGTGGAAAAGTGATGTACTCAAGATTAGATATTTAGAGGCCTCAAGTTGAGTCCTTCTACATTTGTGATACTTAAGATTATCGAGACATCTTTGAAATTTCAAATAGTATATTATATCCTGATACCAAGGATGTGCTTCTAAATCATGATTATGATATTCAACCAAAAAATGTGCAAACAAGACATCCTCATTATTTTTAGAAGAAGCACTTGGTTCATGGTGTTAAGCTAGGTGTAAGGTTAGATCTTGTCCCTTCGTAGTGTTTGAGGTTGTGATCGTGAAGTCATGTTCTTGTATCTTGAAAATCCAATGTGCAAGCTTTCCAAATAGATGTGTTTGTGAAAGAACAAATTTAACTGCATGCAAAGGGACTTTTACCTAAGTGTGCTTACCCAAGATAAAGTGACAAAACTTTTTAATAGATTTCATAAGAGCATAAGTATGTTTTTCAATCAAAATTTATTTAAATTCATCGTCATATAAGCTTTGGATCATGTAAGCCATTGGTTGCTCATTATTTTGATCATCTTTCTGAAGAAAAATAACATAGAATGATTCTTCAGTGGCATTAGTGTAAATAATGAAATATTTTTCAAAATTTGTTTTTTCCAAAACATGGGCAGAATTGCATGCTTTTTAAATTTCTATGAAAGCTTTTTCATTGTCAGCATTCCAAGAAAATGATTGATCTTACTTTGACATATTGTGTATAGGCTTTACCATTCTATTAGAATTGGGAATGAATCTTCTAACAAAATTGATTTTACCCATACAAGATTCAATTTCTTTTTTCGAAGATGGAGCTTGAAGATTTTGAATTGCAATAAGCCTCTCTAGATAAATATTGATCCTTGAATAAAAAATAACGTGACTAAGAAGCTTACATGCAGTAACATCGAAAATAGATTTTGTAGGATTCAAAGACAGTTTTAATTTTTTGCAATAAAGGAAAACTTGTCTTAGATTATCAAAGTGATCTTGTCAGTTTATAGAGTAGACAATTAAATCATCAAGATACATTTAGATAGTTTTACCGATAAGATCGTCAAAGGCTATTTGCATAGCTCTTTGAAAAGTAACACCTGCATTAATTAAACCAAAAGGCATTCTTTCACAAGAAAAGGTGCCTCAACGTGTTGTGAATGTGGTTTTATACTTGTCATCCCTCTTGACTCGAATACGATTATAACTTGAAAATCCATAAAAAAGTGACATCATTTGTGATCCCACCACTCGCTATAAAATGAGTTCCATGTTAGGAAGAGGAAAATTATCTTTCAGACTTGACCTATTTAATGCATGGAAATCAACACATAGTCTTATATCACCATTCTTTTTCTGCACTAGGACAAGGTTAGATACCCATTCATAATACTTTACAGGAAAAATAATGTTGATGTTACGGTAGCTGCAGGAGGTATTAACCTCTACGTGTAACCTTTGACGAGACTAGAATATTACAGGAAGCAAGAGAAACCCTAAATAGTTGGTTAATAACCCTAGAAGACAAGTCGACTCAATATAATAAATTATATTAAGTTATTAGCCTCTAAAAGAAGAAGTCGACTAAGTTAAGTCACTTGGAGGACTATAAATAGAGGGCGCTTGAGCTCATTTACACTCACTCACTCTCACAACTGCATAAGGACTAGTGGTGCGCATGATTGGTGGAGAGCTACAACTACTGCAATGGCGAATTGGTCTTTGGTTATGGTTTGGACTTTCTGCTTGGTACGCTAGATTTGGAGGGAGGTATGCTACCTTGGTTGGATATTGGTTCTAGTGATTACTTCCAAAATTATTCTGTCTATCAAGGTTAAGGTGCTCAGGGGTGGCCTTTTTGCCTATGGTTGGGTGACAATATTGAGATATTGTCTATGGTGAAACGAGCACACCTATTATTTTAGCAGGTTATGGGCCCATGCTATCTTCAAACAATTTAACTGCTGGAAGGTAGATTGGGAGGATTTGCTCAGTTGCAGTCGGAGTTTTGTTGCAACAATGAAACCCTAACCCTCTTGTTGAGGAACCTTAAGTGAAGTGCTTGACCTAATTCCTAGATAGCCTAGTGCACCCTAGCCAAGCACACCTCCTGGTACTCTCAACAAGCCAAGTAACCAAGTCAAAGTTAGAGGTTGAACCAGTCAAAACAATAATCACTTACTATATAAAGTCAGAAAACAAGTTAGAAGGGGCTTTAAACTTTAGAGCATGGAAGAAAAGGATTGACCTCATCCTTGCCAAGAATAAAGTCCTAGATATCGTGAAAGGCGATATCATGGAACCACAGTTTGAAGGAGGAAAAGAGAAGGTACCTTAAAATGTTTCATCCCTGGAGAAGTTCAAGGATAATGACATTAATTCCATGAGTATCATAGTAGACTCTATAAAGGATCAATTGATATCCTACATTTCTCATCTTGACTCATCCACGAAGATGTACAATTCCCTAACAAACCTTTTCTCAGTTAGAAATATTGGACAAGTGATGAGTTTGAAGAATGAATTCCATGACACAAATATGACAAAGGATGACACCATAGATTTATATTTTGTGATGATTTCTCAATTGAGAGATCAACTACAAGGTATTGAAGAAGCCATCCCATAAAAAGAAGTTGTGAACATAACACTCAATAGTCTCTCTAGATCATGGGATGCATTTGATGCAAGTATGAATACAAGGAAGGAGTTTCCAACTTTAGAGGAACTTTGGACATGTTGTGCACAAGAAGAGACAAGGTTAAACTCCAAGGGAAAA
>CBVK0100557377.1:0-15311 GCA_900067695.1 Picea abies
TACTCTCAGGGAGAGAGTATCGATGATGAGGACCGACTACCAGCAGTTATGGACTGATAGGGACTACCTATTGAGGATTGGTGAGATGTATCATGAGGCTCTGAGGGAGCATGGGTTGGAGGTAGACAAACTTACTCAAAAGTTGGAGAGCACTCGAGAATTCTTGAGAGGCACATAGACAAGCCTTCAAGAATCAGAGTCTAGGTCAGACAAGCCTCTTGAGGAGATTTGTCAAAAATCCACTTCATATGTCTTAGTAGACACTCAGATATATCATCCAGTCACGTTGCTAGGAGGTGTTGATGATCTAGTAGAGGAGCACCAGTTGATGTAGGACACTTCCATTTGTGTTCTGAGAGCAGTTTATCTCCATGTAGAGTTTAATCCAACAATATGCCTAGGATCTACGATGCAGTAGGAGTCTACGGGAGGCAAAGTGAGTATTCTAGAGCATACAGTGGTGAGTGATGGCTCACAGGGGCATGCCGAGAGGTATGGTGGGATTCATAGGGGTGTACTGCCTTGCAAGGAGGTGACACACTAAGGGGAGCATGCAGATGCTACTCCTTGGTGGAAACACATGGTTATGAGACCTCACCTTTACCAGTTCAACAGTAGCATGGGGGATGAGGGATGGATATTGGTTTACCAGTAGTTGGAGGATTTACATCCAGTTGTACCTGATGATTGAGGTTTAGTGATGACTATAGTCGAGCAGTTATCATGGGTACCAGTAGATGTTCTTTTGGTCAAATCCTTGGGATTGATCAAGACAAGTGGTATTTTTCATTCCTATAGACAGTTACAGATGTTTTTGTTAATCCTTTCCTGACACTTTTATCATAGGCAGCAACATGAGGAGGGATTGGCCATGGTTGAGGACATGACGAGTGGCTAGGCTTAGACCACCTGACAGGAGTATCTTTACGGCATCCAGCCAGATAGAGGTGGATTGTCATAGGAAGCTAGTTGAGACTTGGTGTGTGATGGTGAGCATCATGGGCCCAGAGATAGCAGATGAGCACGGAGGGCTTCTAAAAGTGATCAGTCTCACACAGGAGCAATTAGAGGAGATTGGAAGTGATAAACTTCCAAGTTTACCATGGGATTTGGCTGTTCATTTGGATAGCAGGATGTCTGACTACAGGGTGACCCAGGTTGCACCAGAGAGCCACATATGCCACCATGGGTTGTTTTGGAGTGGGTTTGTAGGGATTTTTCTGATGGCGCGATGCATATTTTCACTTTTGGTCATCATGATCTGATGTGGAGATGGTTGGACCGGTACTTCTTCTATAGATATGTATTTACTAATATAGTTTCTGGACAATAGGACCAATGGTCACAGGTATTTCAGTTGGAGGACCCAGGAGAGGGGGATTCATGATGTATGCAGGGGGCAGATAGTCATGGTCAGAGTAGTGCAAGGCCAGCATGGTGATCTTCGACAGAGATTAGCATGGGACCCAGGGATTGCAGGATTGATAATTTCACAGACTGACAGGGGAGAGTGGACCATTGTAGGGGAAATTTATTCTAAATTTCCATTGAGCTTCATAGTTGAGAGGAGTGCATTGCTTGCGAATGTCTCACGGAGGTCTTGCAGCACCTCATTCGAGCATCAACATGAATAGTTGATGGAGGCCGTATGGATCTTGGTAGAGACTTGGAGGATGGATTCGTTCCAAGATGATTCCATGTGTCATATGCAGGAGACTAGTAGGTCATGACTTGATATGGGACCCAGGGGGAAAAGTGTATGAGTGTTCATCTTTGGATGGGTTCTATTGTGTATCCCATAGAAGGACATGGGATCCTAGTATTTTATTTGAGGGGATTTGGTTATTGCTTGAGGATAAGCAATTTTCTAGTAGGGAGGACTGTAATGTCCCCACTTTGGGACATCATCACAGTGCAGAGGCTTATGATGACCAGAGTAGCTAGATGGATGTTATAGTGACTACAAGGGTTATTGAGAGGCATTGTGGGGTCAATATTGCATTTCTCATCCTATTTCATCATTATGAGCCATTTCGAACATAGTGGCTTTGGTTCTGAGGCATTCCGACGATTTCCATGATTTTGAGTATTTTTTGCTATAAGTCAATTAAATTCATTGAAGAGGTCATTTTGGGCACATTACTTCGAGGAACCTCTCAGTGTAATAGATCATTGGAATCGGGAGAAGAAACACTACAGGATGGGATGTTGAGAAGTGACTTTCAGTGGCAAGGGAAGCCACAAGGAGAGATAAGGTGATCTTTGGAGGTAAAAAGGTTAATTAATTAATTAAAGTGATTTAATTATATAAATAAATATTAATAAAATGAAATTCACTTTGGAGGAACAAGGTGAGAAAAAGGTATAAAGGAAAGGCAAGGGCCTCTACTCATTCATTCATGTATGATTATATTTTGATATCTGGCTTCTAGCTAGTGAGCCCAGCATTGGGGGTTTTGAGGATTTTGACTTAACAAACCCTAGAGGACGATTCAGTGGTGAAATATTCCACCCAGCTTGTCCCAAGATTGGTCTCGGAGATGCAATACTCTCCCACACCATTCTATTTTGGTTCTACATCAGTGCGGGGGGGTTCTATACCAACCACAGGCACAAGAAGAGAAGGAGGGTGCACCATTGGGGGTTTCCAGCAAGCAGGGCACACCATTCTTGGAGAGAGATTCATTGTAGGTGATTGGCAGGGCTTTTGGAGATTCTATCACCTAGGTTTTCATTGCAGAGCCTTGGACATCAAATCTAGTCCATTCATGAGAAGTTTCAAGTGCCATTTGATTTATTAGATGCATGGGACGAATTGGAGGAGAGGAGAAAACTTCAGAAATGGGTTTCAGTCATTTGCTAGCTCAGATATTCACCATTTCTCTTGGGACTTCACTATGGAGGTAACCAAGCCCCGATCTATCATTCTAGTGGTTTTGTGGAGCATTTGGAGGCATCCAGGAGTGAGGCCGATTTACCTAAGGTTTCAAGCATCCAGGGGGGCACACCATATCTTGGAGGACGTTCAGATCCATAGGGTTTGAGGGAGATCTTGGAGATTTGGGCACCTGGGTTGTTCTTTCCATCACCCGATCTATTGTTTGGCATCTTTCTTGAGGTGATTGGACACATTTAGCAGCAGGGCCGAATTGTTGAGGAGCTTCAGCATTCCAGCAGGACGTGGCATCTTCCAATGGGGGTTTGACACTTCATACGGCCCAGATCTACCTTGGTATTGGGATTCATCTCTTATCCAACCTTTGGAGGCTTATTTTGTATTATCAGGAGCTCTTTGTAGCAGAGATATTGTCTGTCTTCTTAGCCATCTGTTGATCATTCCAGATCGGCATCTTCATTGTAGCAGGTTCTCTATTTTATGAATAAAAGCAGATTTGAGATGTTTTGGCTTGTCTATTATATTTCATATGGTTGAGGTATGTTCCATGATTATGTCTTCTTGTTTATTGTTGCAAACACATATAAACTCATCAACATAAACCCTAAGGCCAAAATTAAGAGGCCATTCTGCAAGCAAACACATGTAAAGAAATAGGTCAGTGAATTGTTTGACAAAATACCACAACTAGAAAAAGTTTTAAAAGACACCCAAAACCGTGATGTTCCTTGCATCTTGGCTTGGGAACATTACAGTGTATTTTTTATATGCGCATTTACGAAAGTGGTTGACTTCCGTATATGTGCATATACAAAAGTGGTTGTATTTCATATATGCACATATACTTAAGTGGTGGGCTTCTATATATGTGCATATATGGAAGCTACCTTCCATATATGCGCATATATGGAAGTGGCTTCTATATATGTGCATATACGGAAATGGTGGGATTTTGTATATGTGAATATATTCTTTTGGGGGGGTATATTATTTTTGGATGGCTCTATTTTCTCTTGCATGTGTGGTTGCTTGCCTTTTGTATATGTGGCTTCTGTATATGTGCATATATGAAAGTCAATCAAATTACATAAATGAGCATATATGGAAGACCTTTCGTAAATGCACATATATGGAAGCCCTTCGGTACATGCAAATATAAGGAATTGGTCGGATTACAAATTATATGCGCATATATGGAAGTGGTTGGCTTACGTATAATATGTGCATATATGGAAGTGGTCAGATTTCGTATATGCACATATAGGAAAGTCAACCACTTCTGTATATGTGCATATACAAAAGTGGTCAACTTCGGTATATGTGCATATACGAAAGTGGTTGGATTATGTATATGTGCATATATGGAAGTTCACCGACTTCTGTGTATGCGCATATATGGAAGTAGTCATCTTTCACACATGTGCATATATGGAAGCCCTTACGTAAATGTGCATATACATAATCTGTATAATATGTATATGCGCATATGTATAATAATTTTATAAGACAGATCGATGTACATTATATAGCTAGTATATTTGTAACATATTATGAATGATAAATCTCATTTATAAAAACTATTTTTTATGACATATTCCTTTGAATGATAAACCTCATTTATAGCTTTACAATCACTTTTTATCAATTTTGAATATTTTTAATGCATATTTTATAGTAGAATATAGACTGGGTATTGGGGAATTGAGAGTGATGTGAGGGGGGTGGAGGGGCCATAGGAGATTCCAACTTCACGTGGTTGGCCCTATTCAGTAGAGAATAACTTATTGGAGTCATTTATTCTTATAGAAAACTTCTCTCGACCAACGGAGCAACAACATACTCAATGTTGACTTCGTTGTTTCTCCTTCAGATCGAGGGAGGTTTGATCCAGATCAAACGAATCCAATAAATTATTCTTGAAACCCAATAAATTATTCTTGAAACCAAGAGTTTATTCAAACATAACAGAGCAAGTGAATGTCAATTCCTTGGAGAAGGTTATCAAGTATTTCCTCCATCTCTCTAGTGAGAAGGTCGATCAAGCTCAAGCTCAAGCATAGACACCTGAGATGTGTGTGTGTGTGTGTGTGTGTGTGTGTCACTATTTAATCTCCTCTCATATGGATTTTCCAAAAAAGAATATCAATTGTGTTTACTATTTGCAATCTTGTCGGTTTTAATTTCATTTAGGAATTATTGACTTGTCTTAAAAGTATTTTTTGGTTTTTAATAAAAACTAAATATAATTATATTTTTATTTACTACAGTATGTAGTTCGTGCATTTGCAGATGCTCTAGATGTTGTACAAATGGCTCCTGCAAAATTTTGTGGAATTCAACCTATTGATACTTTGACAACAATAAAGGCTCAACATGACAGGGTATGCATTATAGTCTCTTTGAGAAGACAATACATCTAGGGACAAGAATTGACTAGAATTTGTTCTTATGAGAAAATTCTATGTATAAGTGTTTTTATAAGGAGGATTATTTCAACATTGGTTTCTTATTCTAAATTTTAATGCATGAAGATTCCTTTCTTCACTTTTTGTAAAGGGGCAAGTTTGGAAAAGGATATTTGTAGAGGTTACTGCAAAGAAACAATACGATCAATAGGGTTGGGGTTGGGAGTCTAAATATGGTTTGGTTCTTGAATCTGATAATTATTGGCATTTCGGTTATTGTGATCTAAATTATTTTTGGAACGAAATGAAAGAAGAGATATTACAACAAAATACTCAAGAAAATTGACAGAAACAGAGAGATACAACAATACATGATTTATATTAATGAAAGAATTGTACAAAGACTGTAAAAATACAGAGTGAAAGACTCACTAGAATGGTGGCATCTTTATCTCTGAGAAGCGATGCGATGACTACGCTCGATGCAGGAGCATCTCCAGCAAAGCACAAGCGTAGGACAGCTAGGCGCACTAGCGCACATTTTGAGGAATTTTAAATTTTGGAGGCGTATCACGGAAATATTTTGAAAAGAATTGCAGAACATATTAAATGTTGTAGAGAAGGATAATTTCATGAGGACAACAGAGAATGCATTTTCTTTTAATGAAGATGAGTGCAGTACAAATTCGATGTATTCGATCTGATCTGTCTGTCACAAATATTTATTGTAATAAATTCTAGTAGTTGATAGATTTTAATTCGATAGGATAGCTCTAGAGTAGTTGGAGGGAAAAGCTCTAAGAGACCTCTTGTATAAAGCTTTGTATTGCTGCCCAATAGAGGTGGTTGATGGGTTGTTGTTAGGCTATTGATGGTTGATAGTTGAATCTATTGTAAAGGTTTCCATTGTAGTAGGAAGTTGTTGGCACTCTAGTTGTTGATAGTTGTTGTAGAAGAAGTGTATGAAAATATGTATATTTCAGTTGAATGAATATAATAGAGGAGCATTGTCCCCAATGTGTGGTGTTGATGCCTCTATCTGAATGAATGAATGGTAGACTTTATGTTTATTTGGAATTCTCTATTATTTCTTGTTTTTGTGTTTATGAATGCATTTACATGGTTGAATGTATGAATATGTGAGGTCTTAAATAAGCTTCAATTGTTTCTCTTCTATGAGCAAGTGCAAGTGTGCATAGTGTCTGGAAGGAGTGCGTTGACAGAGTTTGTTTCAACTCATGAGCTCGGAAGAGATAACATGAACCTTATGTGTGCAAGGAGTTCATAATGTCCGCAAGGTGTGTGTGACAGAGTCCATTTTGACATAGGGAGTTCTAGAGAGATAGCTCGAAGGAATTCCGTTTGCAAGGAGTGCGTCACTGATTCTTCTGAATTAGAAGTTCATAGAAGTAGCAAGAACCATCCACAAAGAGTTCATATCGTGGAAAGAGACCTGTTGCAAGGTGTGCACAGACCAAGATTCGACTAAGCATCAAAGAGATCCTCTAAGGAGGCAAAAGTTCGAGAAAGGACAAGCTCAGGAGGAAGATTGGCTAGAAATATTCTAAGGAAGGAGTCCTTTGAGGTTTCCCAGAATTAACAAAGAGATATCTTTCCAAGAGGGATTGAGATCGTTCCAGACCGTCAGATCTGGGAAGAGTTGCATGGAGGCAAGTCGCAAGGTGCTTCGACATTTCAGAGTTCGGAATACTTCGAAGTGATAGAGAGTGGGATCACCAAAGTCGCAAGGAAAATCTTAACCATTGGTTGTGAGGAGACACATGGTAGCAGATTATAGAATCTGGGAGTTAAGAGGTCTGGAGCAAGTAAGTGTGGAGTAGGTGTGATTTTTCACAAAATTATGAAACCCGAAGTAAGGCTGGACTGTCAGATCCAAGGAGACACGTGGAAGAGACCCATGAATTCAGAGAAATTTGTTTCAGGAGGAAACAAAGGAGGAGGTTGTAATATCACTGAAGCCCTAAGTGGTGAAGGGATTGACCCAAGGTTATAGCCCGTGGTCACATTAAGGGGAAGAGTCTAGCGCGATACTAGTACTCACAAATCGATGTCACCAAGCATTGGGAGCGGAGTTGCAAGTGGTATGAACTTGCAGGTGACATCAAGGGGACCTATGAGTGTATTGATCGTTAAGGGTTTGTTGAAGGCATGAAGATATAATTCAGCTCAGGATATTGAAGATCCAAGACTGGGAGGTCAGATAATCCCCAGGAGAGAAGGGCATAGTGCATGAGAAGTGGTATCAGAGCCTGAATCTATTTTCAAGTAAGGCAAATGAGACAGAGAAGTAGGCCGATATCATTAAGTGGTATCAAATACATCACCATAATGCTGCCTAGAAGACTTGCAGAGCCACCCGTAGATAATAGATCTATGGAAAGAGAGATGTGAGAACTATGAGCAAGGTTCGATTCCATGGAAACAATGCAAAGGAGAGCACCTGATGCTGAAGACATCAGTGATGTAGAAAATGAAGAAGTGGAAGTTGAATAAGTTGTAGCGGAGGATGTTGTGGAAGAGCGCTTGCTGAAAGCGGTTGTTAAGTTGGGAGCTAGAGAAAAGATAGACATCCCAATGTATCAAGGTAATTTAGACGTTGAGGAATTGCTTGATTGGATACAAGCAATGGACAAGTATTTTGACTATGAAGATGTCGATGAGGAGAAAAAGGTGAAACATGATGTCACCAAGTTGAAAGGACATGCAAAATTGTGGTTGGATGAACTGCAGGATGACAAGAGAAGTAAAGGAAAACAAAATATTAAGAGTTTGGATCGAATGGTATACAAGCTAAAGGAGAAATTCATACCCAAAGACTACAAGATAAATCTGTTCAGAAGGTTGCAGAACCTGAGACAAAAAGGGATGACTATGAAGGAGTACACAGAAGAGTTCTACAAACTGAACATCAGGGCTGGACAAAAAGAGAGAGACGAAGAAAAAGTTTCCAAGTACATCAACGACCCGAGATATGAAATCCAGGACGAAATCGACATGATGATAGTAAGGACAGTAGAGGATGCATATCGAACTGCTCTGAAGGAAGATGATAATTTGGATAGGAAGCAGAGTCAACAAAACAGAGGTAGAATTTTGAACAAAGGAAAAGGAGTTACCCATGAGAAAGCATAGAAGTCCAAAGGTGAGGTAGAGAAAACACATAGTCACTCTGAGAGAGGAGGAAGTTCTTGAGGAAGAAAGAGTGGTGGTAGAAACTCTTTTCCTAGAGGAAGAGGAACAGGTAGAGGAGGCAAAATAAATTGTTATGTCTGTGGAAAGGTAGGACACATGTCTTGGGAATGTCATGAGAGAAAGAAAAAAGGAGGTGAAGCTCACATTTTAGAAGCGAAAAGGAGAGATGTAGAAGCAGAAGGTGCAAAAGATGAGAGATCTTTGATGATAAAGAAAGTTCTCTTAAAGCCAGAGCCAGAGGTTGAAAATCCAATGCAAAGGAACAATTTGTTTAGAACAGCTTGCAAGACTAAAGACAGAGTATGCAAGGTGATCATTCACAGTGGGAGCCCTAATAATTTAGTATCCACATAGATGGTGGAGAAGTTGGAGCTGGAGACAACTATAAATCTGACGTCATGTAAAGTCTCGTGGTTGCAGAAGGGTCATCAGGTAATAGTAACTAAACAATGCTTTGTTGAATTTAAAATAGGAGGATATAGAGATGAAATTTTGTGTGATGTGATTCCCATGGATGTATGTCATGTTTTGTTGCGAAGACCATGGAAATATGACAGGAATGTCATTCATGATGGGAGAAGAAATACTTATACCTTGGAGGAGAATGGTAGGACACACATGTTGTTGCCAATTGAAGAGAAGAAAGTGAAGGAAGAAGCCAGCAGGAGTATACTTATCATGAGTGGGAAGGAACTCCTGAGTGAAGTTAAGAAGAAACAAGAGATGTAGTTTGTTGTAGTAAGGAAGCCAAAAGTTATTCTTACAAGTAATTCTATGGAAGATTTGCCTAAGGAAATTTAGGAGTTGTTGGAAAATGTTTTTGACATAGTAGTGGATGAGTTGCTAAGATCATTGCCACCTATCAGAAGTATCATCCATTACGTTGACTTGATAACAGGATCAATCCTTCTGAACAAAGAATCATACAGATTGACACCTCAAGAGAATGAGGAGGTGAAAAGATAGGTTCAGGATCTGTTAGACAAAGGTTTGGTCAGGGAAAACTTGATTCCATGCACAGTACCAACTGTGTTGAGTCTAAAGAAGGATGGAGGATGGAGAATGTGTACAGACTCAAGGGCCATAAACAAGATTACCATTAGGTACAGATTTCCATTTCCATGGATGGATGATTTAATGGATTGTTTAAGTGGAGCAAACTATTTTTCAAAAATAGATTTGAAAAGTGGATATCACCAAACAAGGATGAGAGAAGGTGATGAGTGGAAAATAGACTTCAAGACAAATAAGGGATTATATGAATGGCTTGTTATGTCGTTTGACTTAACAAGTGCCCCGAGTACTTTTATGAGATTGATGAATGAAGTGTTGAAGGATTTTAATGGCAAGTTTGTGATCATATATCTGGATGATATACTGGTCTTCAGTAAAATTGAAGAAGAGCATCTGAGGCACTTAACATTAGTAATGAACAGGTTGCAGCAGGAGAAGCTGCTGATAAATTTAAAGAAATCCTATTTCATGAAGACAGGACTCATTTATTTGAGTTTTGTGATCTCTTCGAACGAATTGAATATGGATCCTCAGAAGGTGAAAGCAATCAGAGAATGGTCGTCACCAAGGAGTATATTTGAGGTAAGAACCTTCCATGGATTGGCAAGTTTTTACCTGAAGTTCATCAAAAATTTCAGTGAAATCGGTGCACAGATGATGGATATCATGAATAAAATACATAAGCCTTTCATATGGATAGAATAAGCTGAGAAGAGCTTCAACATATTGAGAGAGAAGATAACGGAACAACCAATTCTGGTTTTTCCGGATTTCGGGAGAACATTTCATGTGAGATGCGATGCGAGTGGAGTTGCAATTGGAGCAGTCTTAAGCCAAGATAATAGGATTGTTGCATATTTCAGTGAGAAGTTGAATCATACTAAAAGGAAGTACTCCACATATGATAAGGAATTTTATGCCATAATTCAAGCTTTGAAGAAATGGAGGTACTATCTCGTTCCAAAGGAGTTTGTTTTGTATAGTGATAATCAAGCTTTACAATTCATAACCAGACAAGAGAAGTTAAACCAGAGACATGCCAAGTGGATAAAATTTATGCAAAATTTCACTTTTGTCATTAAACATATTTATGGTAATGCTAACAAGGTTGTTGATGCATTGAGCAGGAGTGTCTAATTTTGCAACAATTTCAAGGGAAGACCTTGGGGTTTGACCACCTTAAGGAAATGTATCATGATGATCCAAATTTCAAGGAGGCATATGAAGTATTTGTGAACCCTATGCTCAGAGAAAGAAGCCAGTTGGTCGAATATATGATTCAGTATGGATTTGTGTTCAAAGGATGTCAGTTGTGCATACCAAAGTGTTCGATGAGGGAGAATTTGTTGAAGGAAAAGCATAGTGGAGGTCTAGCCGAACATTTCGGCCATGACAAAATGTTCGCACAGTTGAACGATTCATAGTGTTTCCCAGGTATGACAGCAGAGGTGAAAATATTTGTGAATAGATGTAATATTTTCTAGTATGCAAAGGGAAATAAGCAGAATATTGGGTTGTATCAACGATTTCCTATTCCAGAGAGGCCTTGGGATGCAATAAGCATGGATTTTGTGTTAGGGTTTCCAAGAACACAAAGAGGAAGTGATTCCATATTTGTGATAGTTGACAGATTTTCAAAGATGGCGCACTTTATCCCATGCCAGAATACTAGTGATGCAACACACGTTCTAATTTGTTTTTCAAGGAAGTTGTAAGACTTCATGGATTCTCCAGGAGTATTGTTTCAGAAAGGGATGCCAAATTTGTTTTTCATTTCTAGAGAACATTGTGGAAGAAGCTAGGAACAGAAATATCCTTTAGTTTTGCATATGACCCTCAAACAGATGGATAGATTGAGGTGGTGAATCAAATTTTAGAATATTTGTTGAGGAGTTTGGTCACTAAACATCAAAGCTAGTGGGATCAGATTCTAGCATAAGCAGAGTTTGCATATAATGACTCAGTGAACAGAAGTATCGGAAAGAGTCCATTTCAAATAGTGTATGTAATGAAGCCGAGGGGAGTGTCAGAGTTGAGGGATCTAGAGTAGAGTGAATTTAGAAGCATTGGAGCTGAAGACTTCGCTACAGAAATGCAAGAGATTCATAATCAGATCAAGGAGCAGTTGAAAAGGAGCAGCAGTGAGTACAAATGAAGAGCTGATCAACATAGGAGGAAATTTTAATTTGAAGTTGGAGATCAAGTTCTAGCACATATTAGGAAAGGGAGGTTCCCAAGGGGAACATATAATAAAATAAAGTTGAAGAAGATAGGACCGTGCAAAATCCTAAGAAAATTTGGTGAGAATGCTTATGAGATAGAGCTTCCAGAAGATGTGGGTATATCAACCATATCCAACATTGAAGACATGTAACTTTACAGGGAAGATGGAACCGGAGGACCCAAAGGTTAGAAGGAGATCCAATGGAAAAAGTAGATGCTTGTAGCAGAGAAGTTGCAGATGGAGTAGATCATAGATCGGGGAATTGGTAAGAAGACCAGAAGGAAAACATATTTTGAGTATTTGGTAAAGTGGAAAAGAGGACCAATAGAAGATGTCAGTTGGGTAAGCGAAGCGGACATCCAGAAGCATGGAAGGTCAGTGCAGGATCTCATGGATAGGAGTCCATGAATTTTTAGCCAGAGGAGTATGATGCAGGATCATCGCCAACAAAGCACAAGAGGAGGACATCTAGGTGCACTAGCGCACATTTTGAGGAATTTTAAATTTTGAAGGAGGCATATCACGCAAATATTTTGAAAATAATTGAAGAACACATTAAATGTTGTAGAGATGGATAATTTCATGAGGACATCGGAGAACTTATTTTATTTTAATGAAGTTGAGTGCAGTACAAATTCGATGTATTTGATCTTATCTGTCTGTCACAAATATTTATTGTAATAAACTCTAGTAGTTGATAGCTTTTAATTCGATAGGATAGCTCTAGAGTAGTTGGAGGGAGAGCTCGAAGAGCCCTCTTGTATAAAGCTTTGTATTGTTTCCCAGTAGAGGTGGTTGATGGGTTGTTGTTAGGTTGTTGATGGTTGATAGCTGAATCTATTGTATAGGTTTCCATTGTAGTGGGAAGTTGTTGGCACTCAAGTTGTGTAACACCCTGTTTCCCCCAGTTTGTAAAAATAACTGGATTGGCCAAGAACTGTGGAAAACTCAGAAATGTGAATATGTGATGTGAATGGACCTTGTGGAAAAGGTCGATGAATGTGAATAATATTATGAATTTATATTGCAGGACTGCTGAGAGGGGATATGCTGAAAAAGAGACCACGATGGCTGGAGGAAGGCGGTGGAAGGCACCTAGAATGGTGGTGTTAACTTCCACCGAGAACAATACCGTATTTGGATTTCACTGGCCCGGAGAACCAAGATCGGCTCGCTGGCCCCGAATTAAATGTCTCGCAAGATGGTAGGTAGATGGATCCTCATAAATTAATGAGGGATGGGGGGGTGAACCGCATATTTGTAGAGCCGTTAGGCCTGACCGATGCGAGGGAAATTGTGCCACATGCAACCTCGCAAGAGGATAAGGTGTGAGATAGAAGCGATTGGGGGCATACGCAAGGGGAGGAAGAGAAATCTAGAGATACGCAGAGTGAGTGATAGTAGAGAAGGGGGAGAGTAACCCTCGTTCTCAGTCACTGGAAAACCGAGACACAGTCTCACAACATCGTGGTCTCAGCTCGGGGGTGGCTAGTTGTAAATCTTATCAGAATAGCTGAGCCTACAGTTGGGTGGAAACGAGCACCCCTCTCAGCAGTTGCACTCACTTCTGGTGTTATTTCTGATAAGTTTTTTACATCTTGCAACTTGAAATTCATATGCTGACATATATGCTCATAAACTGTGAAATTGTGAATGATTACAGTATAAAGACTTTCTGTGCAGTGTTTTGATAAGAAAGGGTAGATGTATGCTTGTAACAGAAAAACCACGCATGGCTTATGTTGATAGATAAATTTAATTATGCGAAAGTTGAACCAAGTTAGACTTCCAGTGCGTTCTCGAGAATTTGTTTCCCCTTATCTGTCTCCAGGAATGCCCCGGAATATAACTCTCCACAGAGATACCCTTCTTGGAAAAGTTTACCAAGAGCCTGGAAAAAGGACTTGAATGCGCAAGTCTTATCAACCTTGTACGAGGAAGAATGATCCTCTTGAAATCTCGAAGTAGCAGTGTAGGGATAAGTATCTATTGACGAACGAGATCCCGTCGGAAGATCTGCGGTCATTCACGACCGTTAGATTGGCGGAAGAAACAAGGGCGTTACATGCCTTACCCCTTTTCTTCTATCTTCGTGAGTATCTGGACCGTTGGTTTTTCCACGTCCAGAGAGCAGTGGGAGAGTGCATGGCGTAGGACATGTCTGAGCCGTCAGATCTTAGCTAGAAAACCCGATAGTCGTTGGATCTGCTAGGAGATGCATGAGGGTTAAGCCCTTGTGAACAAGGGCGAAAGTCCCGAGAGAGGAGTCGATATTGAGGATTCGGAGTTCGAGATTCCGGGAGTTCTATTGACAAGAGATCGGGACACTCCATGGTGAAAATCCAGATATAGATCTAGACCATCCATTCGTGAAGGACACGTGGCGGAGATCGAGAGTCCATCGGTATTTCAGACACCAGGGATTTGAGTTGACAAAGGATTTGCGTCACTGGGGGTCGCAAGTTGTGAAATAGTGAAACAACGAGGACCATCCATTTGAGGGAGGATACATGGCAGTAATCCAGGATCTTGGGAGAATCCAGAAAGAAAGAACCCATCGGGATTTCGAAAATCGGGAGTTCGGGAGTTCTGTTGACAAGAGGTCGAACTCTCGTGATTGATAAGTCCCGAAACTTCGACTAGTGAACTCCCAAAATGTTAGAATATGTTTAAATCTCGATTAACGGACGAGATCCTCTCGGAGGATCCAAGGTTCGTAACAATAGTTGGAGGTGGGGAAGGAACATGGATGATAGTTTCTCAACTACTCTCCGCCTTTGCAAGAAATGCATGAGCATGATCCCTTCGGAGGATCCTAGGGTCTATAATGACCATTAGATTTGAGGAAGAGACGCAGGCATTAATGCCACGACCCCTTTTTCCCTTGCAAGATATGAAGGAATCGAGACCGTAGATCCCATGGTCCATGGAAGTACCTGGACCATCCATCTATAGAGTACACGTGGCTGCTGGTAAGCGCTTCGGTGTTTCGACACCCAGGAAACAAAAGGGAAAGAACCCTTGTCTTTGCGAGTTGCGAAATCCTGATTACCAAAACCCCGTATCAGTTTAATTTTGAATGAGGTCAAGGAAAGATGGGATTTAATCGTGACCGTTGATCATCCCGAAAATATCATGACTGTTGATCTTGGCAAAAGGTCGTCGTCATCCATCGGAGGGACACGTGGCTGTCGGTCGATGTTTCGGCATTTTAACATTCGGGAAACCAGAGGGCTAGAAAACCTTTCCCCCACGATTTGCGAAATCCCGATGCCCAAAATATCGATACGCGTTGTAGTGGAGAGGAGAAGTACCAAAATAATCTGGACCGTCCATCAGAGGAGACGCGTGGTGAGCGGTCAAAGATTTGGGAAAAGTCCCAAAATCCCGTGGACCGTTGTATCCACACTCTTAAGAGCTGTCGATCTCTTACATGAACTTCCATATCAGAATTCAGAGTACCGAAACCCCGAAAGGATCCATGCCGTCGGATCAGGGGAGGCTTACAGTCGTTGATCTCCCTTTGGAGGGAAACTTGGGAGCCTTCGTGGTTTTCGAG
>CBVK0100557396.1:0-14676 GCA_900067695.1 Picea abies
GGTCCATGGGTGACCTCATAACTGTTTGACAATGTTGGATTCTTGTAACCATTTGCGGAGGAAATTTCAGTGATAACAGTCATACATAGGAAAGCCATACCAGACAACATAAAGCACTAGCAAGTCTTTAGTGATGACTGGGAGCTACAAAGATTTTTGCAAACCATTGAATAATTCTCTAGTATCTCAATAGATCAAGAAGGTGAATACCATGAATCATGTTATTAACAAACATCTCATATGTTGAACAAAGTAGTTGGTCACAACATTGTGGAACTTAAATCAAACCACATCCCCAGGGGTCTAGTGCCACTAGAAAGGTTATTTGACAGTCATGATGTCTCCAAAAAAGATGCCATCAAAAATCCAGAAGAGGAAGTGATGGACTTCGACATTGGGACTGCTAAAAATCCCAAAATAGTCAAACTATTTAAGGCACTACCCCCAAAACAAAAATACAGGTATGTCAGCGTCATGAAAAAATTTTATGATATTTTTGCATGGTTGTATGAGGATTTGAAGACATTTGAAACTGACATCATTCAACACAAGATCCCTCTCAAGGTCGGTTCTAAGCCATTCGGACAAAAGATTAGGCAATTTAATCTAATGTTGATGTCCATAATTGAAAAAGAGTTGAAAAGAATGCTTGATGCCAGGATTATTTTTCCCTTGAGGTACTCAGATTCGATGGCCAACTTGGTACCTGTAAGGAAAAAGAGTGGGGAAACACACTTGTGTGTTGATTTCCAAAATCTCAACTATTGTTCTTTAAAAGAAAAATACCCCTTGCCCAATATGGACCATATTTTGAAAAGGGTAGTAGGTGCTCACAATATTTCCTTGATAGATGGGTACTTGGGTTATGATAGTAGTATGTGAAGAAGACAAAGAAAAAACAACATTCACCACCCCTTGGGGGACATTTATGTACGAAAAAATGCCCTTTGGGATGATGAACACAGGGGAACCTTTCAGAGGACTATGGATGTAGCTTTCATGGGGGATAAAGACAAATTTATGGTTATATATTTGTATGGCATCACCATTTTCTCCAAATCATATGATGAGCACTTAGAACACCTTGAGAAGATTTTTTGAAAATGCAGAAGGTATGGGATTTATTTGAATCCCAAGAAGTCCCACTTTGCTATGCCAGAAGGTAAACTCCTAGGTCACATCATATAAACAGGAGGTATAAAAATAGACCCTAAAGAGTGGAGGCCATTCAGGAAATTGAAATCCCCGTAAATAAGAAGTCTATCAGTCTTCTATACGCAGAATAAATATTTTAAGGCGCTTTGTGCCAAACTTTTTTGAAATCATAAGTCCTATCACCAACATGTTCAAGAAGGATGTTGTTATCAAGTGATCACAGGAGGAAAAATCAGCATTCCAAAGGATCAAACAAGCTTTGGTTGAATCCCTTGTATTGATCATCCCTGACTATGCCAAAGAATTATTTATCTTCTCTTTCGTTTTCTAGGAAACCATTGTCGTTGTGCTACTACAAAAGAATGAAGAAGGGCATGAACAACCCATAGCCTTTTTCAGCAAATCACTTCGAGATGTTGAGCTGAAGTATGACATATTAGAAAAGAATGCATATTCGTTGAAAGGCTTCAGGGTGTATGTGTTACAGTCTAGCATAACAACCTATGTTCCTATCAACAGTGTCAAAGAGATTCTGGTCCATCCAGATGGTGAAGGGAAAAGAGGGAAATCGATTGTCAAATTGCTAGAATATGACCTGCACATAAAGCCCACCAAGTTGATTAAGGGGCAGGGACTTGCCAAGTTGTTATCAGAATCAAACTGTAAGGTGTTGGAATTGCATCAGACCTTCACCCAATCTGATGCACCCATGACATAGTCTGGACAAGGCAGCATGCAAGTATCTGAAAATTACTCCTCTTCACCTTGGTACAAAGATGCTATTTACGTTTTGCAGCACCTAGAATGTCCACCATATTTGAAAAAGACAAGGGCCAGGTCTCTCAAATTAAAATCTATCAAATTCTTCATTTTAAATCAGAACCTGTATTGGAGGGATCCTGTTGGCATCCTATTAAAATTTCTTGATGAAAATGAAGCTAAACAAGTCATAATAGATATGCACGGGGGATTTTGTGGGGGACACTAGCATTGGAAAGCTACATCCCTCAAGATACTAAGGGCAGGGTACTATTGTCCCACCCTTTTCTCTGATGTATTCACCACAGTAAGGGCATGTAATGAATATCAAAAGTTTGCAAGAAAACAAAAATTACTCTCATTGCCCCTATAACCTATCACTACCAATGGACCCTTTCAACAATGGGGATTATATTTCATAGGTGAGATAAATCCACCCTTCAGTGGGTAGGAAAAGTGGATCCTCACTGCCACTAACTAATTTACCAAATGGATCGAGGTTTTTCCCTCCAGGAATGCTACTGACAAGGTGATTATGAATTTTTTGGAAACCAATATCCCAGGAATGCTACTGACAAGGTGATTATGAATTTTTTGGAAACCAATATCTTTGCCAGGTTCAATTGCCCTAGAAATATTATAACAGAAAATTCCTAGACATTCAAGTTCAGAGCCATGATTGACTTTTGTGGTAGCCATAACATCGTCTTGAAACATTCCACACCCTATTATCCTCAGTGGAATGGGTTGGTCGAGTCATCAAACAAGACTCTCATTAGGATAATCAAGAAATTGTTGACTGAAAACAAGAAATCCTACGACTCTAAACTTAAGTATGCCTCATGGGATGATAGGATCAACACCAAGAGATCCTTGGGAACCTCACCATTTTAGCTAGTTTATGGGATAGATGTTGTCTTCCCTACTCAACTCGGCCTAATAGTTCTAAAATTCCTACAGGAAGAAATTGAGGAGACAAATGACATCCAGAGAAGAATATTTCAAATTACAGAGGTTCAACAAAAGAGAGAAGCATTGAATCAGATAACTAAGGCGTACCAAAGTAATATCAAATCAAATTTTGACAAGAAAAAAAAGAAGGAGATCTTTCAAGAAGGAGACCTAGTCTTGAGGTGGGATGCCAGAAAAGATAAGAAGTCTAAGAATGGCAAGTTCGATAACCTCTGGTTTGGTCATTTTAAGGTGGTTGAAGTTTTGGAAAATAATACATTTGTTTTACACAATCTGGATGATACTGAGATTTTTGGAGCCCCAGAAAATGGGCGCTTCCTGAAATACTAGTTTGCTTGAAAGGCTGAGGGGAGGTCCCTCTTGTACCATAGCTTATTTCCTTTTTCATTTGCATTTGATTAGTTAGTTTGTGTGTGAATAAATACTCCATATCCCAACAAATGCACTAGGGTTATCTTCAATTTTAAATTACAGAGATGTAGGGCTGAGGGATAATGACAGATAAACATGGCTGACAGACAGAAACAAAGGTAATTCAAGAGGAGTGGGAGCGAGGTTTCGAGAGGTAAGGAACCTGATTTGCTATTCTTAGCACCTCACAAGGAATTTCTATCCCAGGTTGGAGCCAATGTTGTAACCTAGGTCTACACCCTTTCCCTTTCCCTCCTTTACCCTACACATCCATCAAGTCTGATTTTTGTTTTATGTTTGCTAAGTTTATTCTCCATGATTTAATGACTCATTGTCAATGGCCCCTACCGGTCTTTACGTACTTTGCATCATTGTATTGCTTTCTTGAAAGGTAATTACATCTTTTGGTTTGCATTTGAAACATATTTAATCATATTTACCATTAATTGAGCATGCAGCAAGTCGACCAAGTCCTTTATATGCACAGGAAACATCCAAAAATAAAGATGCAACAATCCAGAGCTGTGGATTTTAGTCTTAAGTTGTAAGGAACAGATAGATGAAAATTTTTGAAGGTCGAGACCTAGAAGTCAATCAAGATCAACAACTCTCATGCATTCAGAGTTTTAAAATCACAAGGGGTTTAAACCACAAAGCAATATGTAGTCTTACTCCAGGACTTTGGCGTTTGGGCATCCCAGCTTGTTAGTTTTTCAATTGTAAAAATCCCCAAACGTTGAATGGCCAAAGTAATTTCCACATCACTCCAGGAGATTGTCACTCTGGGAGTTTTTAATTCACAGCAAACACAGTTCCCCGGAGCCCCGAATTTCTGAAGTATCAGACCCCCTTTCTCATAAACTCTTTTTCAGTTGATGTCATATGCCACCTATCAATTGATTTCAAACGACATGTGGTACTCATTTCTGGTATTGTGGCTACGTCATTTGTGTTATTTCAGGTGACACATGTCACTCATTTTTATGACATGCCATCCATTGTGACAACATGTTGCCACATCAATCCAGGAGGTTGTCACTCCGGGACACTTCAATCTAGAGAAAACACAGTTCCCTGAAGTGTTGGAGATCCGAAGTGTCGAATTTTCGAAGTGGATCATTGCTGCCACTTCACTCTGAGAGACTTCAATCCATAGAAAACGCAATTTCTCGAAGTGTTGGAGCCCCTGAATTGCCACATCACTCTAGAATATTGTTACTCTGGAAGATTGTTACTCCGAGAGATTTTAATCCAAAACAAACACGGTTCCCCGAAGTGTCGGAGATCCCGAAGACCCAAAATGTTAAAATGATTAAAGTATCTTAATCACTAGTGGATTTTCTTAGCAATAAGAATTGGTTAATGACTTCACGAGTTCGGTCATTTGGGAGATAGTTATACTCTTCGTTCAAAATCTTCGAATGTCCAATTATCGAAGTGGCTTATCCTCATCAATTTCCTGCATTAAAGTCAGAACACTAGCAGACCACAACCAGTCTGTCACAAAGCAAGACAAGAAGAAAGGGTCAGTTATGGTCAAGACAGAGAAGCTTGATGACATCCAACAGGTGCATAAGCTGAAGTTGTGGGTCCAATCCCTGCAACACCATAATCAGGAATTAGGGAAGTTTTACTCCAGACTCCAGAAGAAGCACCAAAAGACTTGCCTCTTCTTCAAGCAGATAATGTGAAAAGTCCATCCATTTATCCCCCAGTGGCCTCCAATAGTGCACATGGACACCAATGCTCAACTTAGAATCCGGTTCTATCAGTCCTATTTAGTTTTTGTCAGAGTTCAGTTTATTCCAGCATATGCATTAGTCTAGTTTATTACTAGTAGGAGTTTTTAGTTGTTTAAAGTTCAAGACTGTTTATATTAAGTTAATAAGTGGTCTTTTATGTGTGATAAGAACCACTCTTTTTTTATCAAGTCAAGCTCGAAGTACACCTTAATATACTCCAACAATGTTTTAGCTAAGTTAATAAGTTGTTTCACAATGGATGGTGTAGAGTTAAGCCTCAACTCCAAATGGACGAGAGCCTCTGCAACTTTGATAAATATGCAATTTTTGTATGTTTTGAGGGTTCGGTTTTTGGGAAAAGAAGATCAATACATCAAGAGAGTTGAACCTATTCTATGCATGGATTAAAGATCTCTACCTGGTGAATATACTCTTGATGATAATATTTTTGTCCAAATCTACATGTGTTTTTATCTTATCTTGAATGCAGTTTTTTATTTGTGCGAAGTACATTTCTTTTCTTTCAGCTATTGTATAACTTGTCTTTACTAATATGCAATTGTGAATCAACAAATGCTTTGGTGAAGATTTGTTTCCATTGCAACCTGTGGGAGTAATTGTGTTTTTGATATATGTTTAATGTCTTGAAATGATATTTTAAGTATTGAACTTTTTGTTGCAGATTATTAATTGAGTGGTTTGTTGTTTCCCTTTGTTTTTACCTCTATTATCTCACTTGTCTTTTATTTGTGTGCCACCAACCAAGGAGGACCCTCATCCATATCATTTTCCAACCCCACCATGCTCTTTTCTTGGTAAAACCAACCCTCTAACTGACCAACAAAATAAAAAAACCAACCATTATAAACTTGAGGTGGCCTAGCTCTGCCCTTCAGCAGTCAGGTGCAAACTTTAGGACCAACAACTAGTATGAAAAAGGAAATTCCCAGGTTGAGGGAATAGAATTCAAATAAAACTTTTCCCAGGTTTCCATAATGGAAGTAATTAGATTAATCTTGGCTTATGTGTGTTTGAAGAATATCAAGGTATATCACATGGACGTGTAATCATTCTTCCTAAACTGAGAGTTAGAAGAAGAGATTTACATTGAGCATCGAAAAGGTTTTCAGCTATTAGAAATGGAATATTATGCTTGCAGGTTGAAGAAAGCACATGGTCTCAAGCAAGCCCCCAAAGCATGGTACTCAAGGTTGCACAAGTATTTACAGCAACAAAGGTTTAGGAAAGGCAATGCAAACAATAATCTCTACATAAAGGAATATCAATATAACATATTAATAATTGAAGTTTATTTTGAAGACATTATTTTTGGAAGCGATGATGAGAGGATGAGTCATAAGTTTTCTAAAGACATGCAAAATGAGTTCAAAATGTCTTTTCTTGGTGAGTTCACTTTCTTTTTGGAACTTCATATATATCAACATGATACAAGTGTATTTATTTCACAGACCAAGCATATCAAAGAAATGCTAAAAAGGTTTGGAATGGAATATTTCAAGCCCATAAGTACTCCTATGAAAACCAGTTGCAAGGGTAGCAAAGAAGATGAATCCAAGAATGCAGATCAGAGACTCTACAAATCAATGATTGGTAGCTTACTCTATGTGATGTCATTAAGACCGAATGTGATGCAAGAAGTTGGACATGTAGCAAGATTTCAAGAAACACCAAAGGAAACACATGTTATGGTAGTAAAGAGAATATTTAGATATCTCAAAGCAATAGAAGACTATGGGTTATGGTATCCAAAAGGAAATGAACTATCTCTAGTTGCTTATACAGATGCAGATTGGGTTGGAAGCATTGACGATAGAAGAAATACAAGTGGAGCAACTTTCTATTTGGGTGAGTGTCTAGTATCTTATTTAAGCAAGAAGCAGTCATCAATATCATTGTTTATAGTAGAAGCAAAATATATTACAGCATCATCGTGTTGTACTCAGGTCCTCTGGATGAAAAAAACATTGCAGGATATACAAGTGGATTATGATGATCGCATTCCTATATTTTGTGATAACACCAGTGCTATCAGTATCTCAAATAATCCAATGATGCATTCCAAGAAGAAACAAATTCCGACCAAGTATCACTTTCTACAGGAATAGGCTACGAAGAAGAACATCAAGCTAGAGTACATTGGGACAAAAGAGTAGATTGCAAATATCTTCACCATACCTCTTTCAAGGGAGAATTTTGAGTATCTTCAACAGAGACTTGGAGTAGTTTCTTCCCCGCGATGAACTTCACAACATCAACACAACAGGACAGGGGGAGAGAAGAAATAAATATGACAAGTCATGAAGACTTGGCGTCAAGAATTTTTGAATGATTTTCATATATGTCAATGATTTACATGAGGAAACACCATGAAGAGAAAAATTCAGCAGAACGATCTGAAGCTTGTAGATAGGGGGAGAAACCCCAAGGAGAGTGTAGACAGGGGAAGCATCCCAAAGAAGAATGCAGATAGAGGGAGCAACCCAAAGAAGAATGCAAACAGGGGGAGTATCCCCAAGGTGAGTTCATATAGGGGGAGGATTCCCAAGGAAAGTTACCCTTTTCCATTGATGTCAAAGGGGGAGAGAATGAGCATATGCATGGACACAGAGTTAAATATTAGGGGTATAAAGACAAAGGGAGAAATGGTCGCAGGGGGAGCATAAGCATGTGCTTATGGGTTTCCATGCCATCACTGTTGAGGTGTTGCATCAGAGTGTTTCCATCAATTCCAAAGGGGGAGATTGTTGAAAAATTGGTTTTCATTGATGTCAACTCTTGAAGAAGTCATGAAGCCCTGAAGATATGGTTAGGAAACCTGCAGTTTATCGATGAAAAATGACATGAAGGACAATGTAAATGCAGGTAACTCATTCATGAATGGACAATATGTATCGTTTTGTTTCCTATGATATGTGGTACGCTACGTGGTTCCTCACAGTTGAGGATTTATGGCCTTGTGAATTTGGAGGACCCCGAAGAATGATATAGAAGCCCCTAGAAGGTCAACAAGAAGTTATAGGTCATTCATTAAGGGTAAAATAGTTGCAGCAAGAATTTAATTAAGGGTAAAGTGGTTGCAACAGGAGAGTGTAGGTTAGCCATAAAATAAGGAAAATGGGTAAAATAGTTATGAGCTAGACCCTAAAGGAAGTCAATTGGAAAGTATAAATAAGACTTCAAGAGAATCTTATTAACACCTATTGAGCACATTGAATTTCTATGTTGTAAAGTGTTATGGAAAGGTACAATTGACAGATTTGAAGTAGTGAGTCGAAGGTAACGATGTTCAGTGAAGAGAGAAGTTGCAAGAGACGAAGGGACGAAGTTGAGCTTACTGTTCTAGGTTTTTCTTGAGGTTATCCACAAGTTGTTGTGAAGGAAGAGCGTGGACATATGCGAGTTGCAGACTTAGAGAAGCATGGACATACACAGGGTTCAGTGAAGGAAAATGAGAACGCACAGAGAAGCAAAGAAATCTGTGAGTTGTAGAGGAAGTAGGGAACAGACATTCGCAAGCCACAGTGGGACAAAGCACGGACATCTGTGAGTTTAGAGAGTACAGGGACAATATATGTTGATAAAACGGAAGTTTCGAAGATCAAATCCACCAGGTCATCTACAGTTTTAGAGGTATGGTTTATTGTGTATGTTAGGATCTATATTCTGCAGCAGTCCAACACATAAATGTCTTAGTAGTTCATGAGTATTTGATTTGGAAGACATTTTTGTGGATCTTTGTATGAGGGTTTGAGGCATAAGGGTTTGAGTGGTAATCGTTGATGAAGTATAACAACAATGACAAGTTGTGGAAATGACAGTGACATATCAGTAACATGTTGATTGATTCAGTGGTCGTGACAAGTTGTCTACATTTATATTTATGGGTTGTTGGACGGGGCAAGGATAGAAGGTTGTAGCCTCCTTCCAGTTGGTGCCGGAGAATTGAGGAGTTGGAGCTTCCTTAAGGTTGGAGCCTTCTTCCAGTTGTAGATGGAAAATAAGGAAGTTGGTTCTTCCTATGAATGTATTTCTTTTGACATATAAGAAAATTGTTTCATGGTTTTCTCCTGCATTGAGTTTCCACATAAAATTTGTGGTTTTTTATTGTTTATAGTTGATTTCTACTGTTGATAATACACTAAATGCTAATGTTAAACTGTTAAACACTGCTCATAAAATTAAAGAATACACATTGTCGTTAAAAATGGTAATAAAATACTCACACTGATTTACTCCTTCTCAATATTCCAACAAATAGTATTTAAAAATATTTATATTAAAATTATATTATATATTAAATAGTGTTAAATAATATTTCAAAAATATTTATATTAAAATTATATTATATATTAAATAGTGTTGCAAAAATATTTTTATTAATAATAATTATTAAGATAAAAATTACGTTCTTACATAATAATAATATCATAAATTTTTAGAATGAAAATATTATATTAATGTACGATCATATCATTATTACAAAATACAAATTGTTGTTTTTTTCAATGTAAATCATATTTTAAAGAAAGCTAATAATATATACAATGTATATGTTTTTCTCAAAGCGTGCCTACTTACTTTTTTCCAAGTTATAGTTATAATGTAAAAAACATAATACAACATATTAGAAACATATTTAAAGTTTAAGCTTATGATTAGATGGATGAATAAAATAATGTACAAACGTGTATTATTTATAATTTATTTAAAGTTTCTCTTCAAATAATATAAAAACATACATATGATGGAGATTTTTAAAATCAATTATAAATATAAATGGAAAGAAATAAAATCTAATAATGTGTGTTAGTAACGTAAAGTTTTCTCTTCAAACAAACAATATATGGTCGAAAATTAATTTTTAAGTTAATTAAATGAAAAAAATATAAGAATGTCTACTAATTATCAAAAATAGGTTAATGAGTGTTAATTGTACATCTTGTAATCTATGAAATTTGCACTTCGTATTAGTCATAGATGAATGCACATGCATATCACATATCATTGTATGGAATCTGTGTTTATTATTGGCTATACATGAATCGTTTTGGAATAGATTTTTCATCACACGTTAAGTACAAATGTTTCCTAGGATGAGAAAAATGATATGTTGAACTCACAAGTGTTAAGTGTTGGAGAATTATTTGAATAGATGACTAGAAAACCCTAACCTAGCCTTATGACCACCTTTGGGACCATCCCAAATTTGTTAAAATAACACCTTTGGGACCACAGAATCCCTTGGCTTTGGCATACACACTATTTATGAATCACTATCGCAAGGTCAAGGGGGTTACAAACCCCTTGTAGTGGGGTCAAGGGGCTTCCCTCTACCATTGTAGGGTGGGTCAAGGGAAGAGTCCTAAATGAAAAAATTTCGATGGTGAACAATAAAGAGTATCAAGAACATTCTCATTTCTCAATAATTGTTTCGAAATCCAAGTTAGGATTGATAAGCATATATTATCAAACATTCAATTTCAAAGTCTTTTATTCCAAATAACCACCATTAATAAGCATCACAATTATTTAAGACTCATAAAAGGAATCCTTTCTTGAGATTGTCAACAAAACAACACTAAAATAGTTGCTTCCTTCATCAAAGTTGATATCATTACTACTAGCATAGACAAAGTTGTATAGAGACAAATCCTCAAAGCATGGTTCAAGTGAATATCAATATATCACATGCCACAAATATTTTCATGTTGTGGATATAGTAGGTCTACTAGAATGCAAGGAAATATAATAAATTGCTACAAACTATTTAAGCAAGTACAAGTTGCCCTCAAATTGCAAAGCTTTTGTCAATTAGAATTCTTGTCAATAATGGTTCCTTCATAAAATTTCATGTTAGTAATGGTTCATTTCTTGGTTAGAGTTCTTGGTTGGTAATGTGTAGTCAAAGTTCCTACATCAAGAAAGTACCTAATGGCTAGAGTTACTGAGGGTAGAGTTCCTATGGTCATAGTTCCTATTGGCTACCATGCCTGAGGTCATAGTTTTTTTACCAGTCAGAGCTTATGTCGGTTAGGAACTATAACCACAGGAACTATGATTGACAAAGGAACTATGACCTCAAGAACTCTAGCCAACGTGAAATGTAACCCATAGTAATTCTAATTGATGGGAACTATGACCATAGTGACTCTCATTGACAAGAACTTTGATCGATGAAGGAAAAAGAGGATCACAGTTTGTCAATCATAATAGTCCCCTAATTAAAGTTCCCAGTCTTGAAGAAATTCCCTAGAACTATGACCAACAAATGAAGGTCACAATTCCTTTACTATAGTTCCTATGGTCACAGTTCATGTCAGTTAGAGTTCCTGCCAGTTATAGTTCCTTCGTTATGGTTCTTATAGTCATAGTTTTTGTCAGTCAAATTTCCCATGAGTCAAAATTCCTAATTGACAAAGGGACTATGACCGACAAAGGAACTCTGAAAAATAGGAACTCATCGATCAGAGTTCCTATTGATTAGAGTTCTTGAGGACAGTTCCTTTGTTATTCATAGTTCCTATTAGTTAGAATCTATGGGCCACATAAACTCTGATAAAAAAGAACTATGAACTTTGTTTTCCAGTCATAGTTCTAGGGACTCTAGTGAACATGAGCTCTAACCCACAATAACTTTGAGCAATGGGAACTATGATGACTATAGTGAATCTGACCGACAAGAACATTACTTTAACTAACAAAAGTATCTTAGAGGTTAGTAGCCACTCTAAGAAATATCTGAAATCTTTTTAGTAATCTCTAAAATCTTCAAGATCTAATCTAACTTGCTTGATATTGTGGATGGACTAGGGTCAATCTCTTAGGATGCGTTGTTGTGGCGATTCCTAGTGAGTGAAGAGAGTGTACAAGCACCAAAACAATGGGAAACGAACATGGACTAATTGAGGAAAACTCTTTCCAATTCACCATTGAACCACAATGAAAATGACAGAAGTTACTCTAATTTACCCATAATCCATATAGAGTGTGATGACAAAGTATTTGTTTTACATTGGTTGTGGTTTTGCAAAAATTTAAAAGTGCACTCTTGAAATGAAACTTCTATTTTGTAGCTGGAAATGCATTCTGAAAATTAGAGAACTTTTTAACAATGTTTTTTTATGTTTTAACCTGGAAATATATAAACCTTTCCTTTGATTAGTGAATGACTGAGAAATGGTTATGTTTTAACTTCCGAATTAAATTTCAATCTTGAGAAACAAATCTCCAAATTATTAACTCAAGAAATAGGGATATCATTGTGTGCTTCAAGTAAGGTATGCCTCATAAACAAAAATAACTGGAGATTGAAAATGAGAACGAAAAGTGTTAGAAAAGTGGCGCAGGGTTTTCAAAAGACATTAAGGATTGTAAAGGTCTTTATTTTTATCTTTTCCCATTGTAGCTTATGCTCATTCAAAATATTACATGTTACATGGGAATATCTGGCAATTGATTTGTAGCAAAACATGTGGCATCAAAAACCTTGGAAACTCAATCAAAGGGGGATCTCCACATAAACTTCCACAAAAAGTCTTGTTTTTCCAATTCCACACAAAAAAATGAATGACAAAAATTGGTCGCAAGTTTTAATTTGCATTTTTTAATATTTTTAACAAATTATTACTTGCAATCAAAAAGAAACTACCTCATTCACACTTAAAAAAGATATGGGTTTTCTATTGAAGTTAAAAGTAAAAGAGAAATAATATGGAAACTAAAAATGACATATCCTAGCCTTGTGAAATCCATAGATATACAATGTTCAACTCATAAGAAACTATCGCATTCATCACTTAAAAAAAAGATATGGGTTTTCTATTGAGATTAAAAGTAAAAGAGAAATAATATGGGAACTAAAAATGACATATCCTAGCCTTGTGAAATCCAGATATACAATGTTCAACTCATCTTGTTTCCTTTAGAGAAAATATTGTGAAAAACTTAATGTGGTAGCTACACTTCATGCATGCTATTCAATATTTGGTTCATCTTATTACCTTAAGAAAAGATTGTGAAAAGTTTGATGTAGGAACAAACACTTGCACTACATTTGAGTAAGTATAGGAAGGGTATGCTAACTAATGTTTAGTTCAACTTATTGCCATAGCAAAATATTGTGAAAATTTAGATGTGAGAGCCACACCTTATGCACTTACACTACATTTGGGTAGGAAGGGTGAAGAATATTTTAATGTGATGATGGATTAGCATGTATATTTTGAATAATTCACAATTACATTCCTTTCAGGAGATACTTTCAAAACATAAAAGTGAAACACACCTAAAAGCTATGGAATACCTTTCTCATTTAGATAGAATAAATCATAGGAAAAGAAAGTAATTCATTGGCCAAATCACTTACTCAAACATTACTTGAAATTGTTAGAATCGGATAAATCTACTACTTAACTTTCCCTATATATTCAATATTGAACTATTGAGCTTTTTGTCCATGCAAACTAAAAAATGAATAACGAAAACCGGTGGTATGATTGGTCTTCCTGAATTAAGAAACTTGGTTATAGAATCTATTATGAAGAAACTTTTTTCCATGTTCACTTTTCAAATATTTTGAAGTTTCGAATTTGGTGTTAAACTAGCTCGAAAGAAACTACAATCAAGTTTCTTGGAAATAAAAGAATACTTTGTTGCAAATTAACTCTAGTTTATTTGTTTATTAGGAATTTTTGGTTTGAATTCGACACCATTTTGACTAGAAAACATAAACCATTTATTTTCAACCTACTTCACTTTGAGTGTTTTTAGTGTTTTCTATGTGAGATATTTTAAAATTACAATTATGTTTGTTGAAATTACTTTTTTTTGTTTGACAATAATTGTTGCTTGTTAATTGTTTTCAAATACAATTTAATTTTGCAAAATGATTTCACATTGTTAATATCACTTGTTTCTTGTTAAAATTATTTCATATGTCATTGCACATTTTTATTAACGGAAAGTCGGATTGTTTTTAGGTATCCATACAAAATGGGTAAGAAAAACAAATGGAATATTATAACGGGTTATGAGGCCCAAGACCCAGAAAACATATTAATTTTTTCTGAAACATTTAGCTTGGATATACAGACCAAATAGTCCTCTATTTGATTGTATTCCATTAATCTCTTCATGTAGATTTTTTTATTTTATTATAAGGATGGAATCCAATCCTGATGATCCATGTAATTTCTTACGCACAATCAACAAACCCCCGATGTAAATGGATAGCGCTCACCTGTGATATGAGTTATAAGTATTTCATAGTCACATGTCCCTTGCATTTCTAAAAATTCTTTAGTTGGTGCATGACTTTTATGACTTGGAATATATATGATTACAAATTATTATTCATATATAGAAGTAGAGTTCCATATATGTACATTTACAGAAGCCAAAATGCATAGATATGGTAACTTGATTATGTAAATGCACATATACAAAACCTTGTCTCTGTATATGCGTATATACGTAAGTGCTTTCATATATCTGCATATACAGATTAGTGCTTTTGTAAAGATGCATATATGGAAGCATGCTTCCATATATGTGCAATTATGGAAGCCAAAATGTGCATATATATATATATATATATATATATATATATATATATATA
>CBVK0100557400.1:0-10539 GCA_900067695.1 Picea abies
ACTTAGCTTGCTTTTGTATATGCACATATACGAATGCCAAAATGTGCATGCATATATGGAAGTAGGATTTCATATATGTGCATTAGTTGGCTTCAATTTATGCACATATATGGAATCCCTCGCGTATATGTGCATTTTGATTTTTTCATATACGGAAGTAGGATTCAGTATATGCACATTTACGAAAGACAAATACACATTTACGAAAGCATATATGCATTCACATAATTCAAATGCACATTTTGTCTTCTGTAAATGTGCACATATGAATCTATACATATATGAAACCAGTATACTAATACTTATAATAATACTTATATGCACATTATTTGGCTTCTATATATGTGCACATACGAACGTCACACATACACACACATATATAATATTGTTTTCATATATGCATATTTTGACTTTTATAAATGTGTATATATGAAAGTGCTTTCGTATATGTGCATTTCCAAAAACTAAAATATATATACATGAAAAAACTTTT
Source organism: Picea abies (assembly GCA_900067695.1). Classification (NCBI taxonomy): domain Eukaryota; kingdom Viridiplantae; phylum Streptophyta; class Pinopsida; order Pinales; family Pinaceae; genus Picea; species Picea abies. The sequence continues at coordinate 494 of CBVK0100557400.1, forward strand.
GTATATACACATTTTGGCTTCTGTAAATGTACATATATGAAATCCTACTTCCGTATATGCACATTTACAAAAATTAAAATACATATATATGGAAATGCTTCTATCACATAAATGAAAGCCAAATAATATGCATATATGAAAGCAAACTTCCATATATACATTTTTATGAAAGCACTTTTGTATATGTGTATATACATATGAAATTGCTTTCATATTAGTTATGATTTTCATATCTAACTTTTCACAATCTTTTGTTTTTGTTATGGCAATAAATTGAATTGAACATTAAATAATGTGGCATTCCTCTACCTACTCAAAAGTAGTGCAAATGTTGATTCCTACATCAAATATTTCACATTTTTTTAAGTTAATAAGATGAGCTATACATTGGATAGTGTGCAGGAAGTATGGCTCCTACCTCAAACTTTTCACAATCTTTTCTCTTAAGGCAAGAAGATGAAGATGAGCTAAACATTGTACAACTTTGTACAACTATGAAGTTTAAATTTTCACAATCTTTTCTCTTAAGGCAAGAAGATGAGGTAAACATTCTACAACTATGGAGTTTAAAGTCTAGGATGTGCCATTTTTAGTTTCCATATTATTTCACTTTTGCTTCTAACTTCAATAGAAAGCCCATATCTATTTTTAGTAATGAATGAGGTAGTTTCTTATTGATTGTAGGTAAGAATGCGTTAAAAATATTAAAAATACACATTATAACTTACAACTATTTTTTTGTCATTTCAATTTTTTGTCATTTCCTTTTTTCTATGTGGAATTGGAAAAAACAAGACTTTATGCGGTAGCATGTGTGTAAATCCCCTTTGAACGTGTGTCCAAGGTTTTTGATTCCATGCGTCAATTGCTAAATATTCCTCTTTAACATTTAATATTTTTAATGAGCATAAGATATAATGCAAAAAATATTAATTTTCTGATCATTGATGTCCTTTGAAAATCCCGTGCCACTTTTTCTACCACTCTCCATTCTCTTTTTCGGTCTATAGTTATTTTGTTTATAGGGCATAACTTGCTTGAAGCACACAATGTTATCCCCGTTCCTTGAGTTAATAAATTGGAGATTTTTTATTCAAGATTGACATTATTTGGGTAGTTAAAAGATCTCTTATGCACTTCAATTTTTTTTCACAAACATTTCTCAGTCATGGAAATGTTTATATATTGTTAGGTTAAAACATAAAAAGCATTGTTAATTTGTTTTCTAATTTTTAGAATGCTTTTACAATTGCAAAATAGAAGTTTCATTTTAGAAGTGCACTTTTTAAATTTTGCAAAACTATAACCAGTGTAAAGTTGAGGCTTTGTCACCTCAATCTATATGTACTAGCAATATAAAACCTGGTTATTCCAGAAAATTAAGATAAGAATTTTATCTGAATTTTCCCCTTTGCAACACTTTGTTTGTACCTTCTGATATGGGTAAAGTAAAGTAAGTTTTTCCATTTTCATTGTGGTTCAATGGGTCAAGTAAAGTAATTTATGTTATTTGCAATGTGCTTGCACCCTCTCTTCATTCGCAGGGAATTGCCATAGAAACACCCCAAAGAAACACATCCTAGGATAATGACCCCATTCTAGCCACAATGTCAAGAAAGTTAGATGAGATTTTGAAGCTTTCACATATTAGTAAGAAGATTTTAGATATTTCTTAGATTATCTCTAATCTCTAAGATATGTTGGTTATTTAAAGTAAAATTATTGTTTGTTAGTGTCACGATGGTCATGATAGTTACCATTTCTTAGAGTTATTGTGGGTTAAAGTTCATGTTGACTACATTTCTCGGAATTGTGACTTACAAACGAAGGTCATAGTTCCTTTTTCGATCACATTTCTTATGGTCATATTTCATGTCGATCATAGTTTTTGAATGACAATAATTATGACCGACAAAGGAACTATGTCCTCGGGGATTCTAATTGACAAGAACTACAACCGATAAAGGAACTATGACCTTAAGAACCCCAACCAATAGAAAATTTGATCGACAAGTTCTTGTTGGTAAAAGTTCCTTTTCCAGTCAAGAACTCTAACTAACAAGAATTATGACAACAATAAATATGACTAACAAAGGAATTATGACCTCCATTTGTCAATCATATTTCCATGGAATTTCTTCAAGACCAGGAACTTTGATCAGGGCACTATTATGAGCGATGATCTAAGATACTCTTGTTCCTTCGTTGCTCAAAGTTATTTTTAGTTAGATTCACTATGGTCATAGTTCTCATTAGTTAGAGTTACTATGGGTTATAGTTCATGTTGGCTAGAGTTATTGAGGTCATAATTCCTTTGTCAGTCATATTTCTTGTGGCCATATTTATTATCAATCAGAGTTCCCATGGGTCATAGTTTTTTACTAACGAGAACTATGACCTCATGAACTATAGCCAACATGAGCTCTGACCCACATGAACTATGGTCGACAAGGGAACTATAACCTCAATAACGCTAGCCAATAGGAATTTTGACCGACATGATCTATGATCGACAAAGGAAATATGACAGTTGGGAACTCTATCCCATAGGAACTCTAATTGATAGGAACTATGACCTCAATCACTATGACCCACAGGAACTTCCCTGACCCAGGAACTTTGACTATACATTACAAACAAGAATTATAACCAATAAATGAACCATTTCCAACAAGAACTCTAACCAAGAAATGAACCATTACCAACAATAACTTTGATGAAGGAACCATTACTGACAAGAAATTTGTCTGACAATAAAATATTTGTTGTTTGAGGGAAACTTGTACCTTCTTAAACCATTCATAGAAATTTATTATATTTCCTCACATTCGATTAGAGATATTAAATCCAAAACATGGAAACCTTTGTGTCATATGATCTATTGATATTCACTTGAACCATGCTTTAAGGATTTGTCTCTATTGAACTTTGTCTATGTTAGTAGTAATGATATCAACTTTGACGAAGGAAACAACTATTTCAGTCTTGTTTTGTTGAGAATCTCAAGAAAGGATTCATTTTATGAATCTTAAAGAATGTTGATGCTTATTAATGGTGGTGATTTGGAATAAAAGACTTTGAGATTGAATGTTTGATAATAGATGCCTATCAATCCTAACTTGGATTGTGAAAAGACTATTGGTCTTGACATGGGATAGAGGTGGAGCTTGAAAAGAAGAGTTGAACTGATCTTCTATATGATCCTAAAGCACCAAAATGTTTCTCTTGAAAATGTTATTGATACTCTTGATTATCCACCATTGATGATTTTTCATTTAGGACTCTTCCTTTGACCTAACTTGCAATGCTAGAGGGAGGGTGAAAGGGGTTTGTAGCCCCCCTTGACCCCATGGTATTTTTGTAAGATCTTTGAGTGCATGATTCTTACTAGTGCAATGAATTGTACATGGATGCTACAATGTGGCTACAATAATGAAGGAGTTAGAAAAATATCCATGGCAGTACCTGCTAAGCGGATGTGATGCTAAGTTAATTAAGAACACCAAGAGTGGAAATTTGATCCTCATGCGAAGTAAATGAGTCTAGGCAGTGTTGTAACCCTATGTTTCATAGGATCACCTGGTGATTATTATCTCTTCTTCAAGTCACATTATGTTGTAAATAATATTTTTGTTCTACAAATGATTTACAAAATAAAAAGAAAAAGAAAGAAAGGAAAGAAAAGAACAAAAAATCAAAAGAGGGTATAAAAAACAGAAAAGAAAATGATAAAAACCCCATGGAATAATTTGGCTTGATTCATACTGTCTAACCACGATCAATCTCTTTCAATTTATGTAGATAGGATAGTAAATAAACTTGGCTAAACAGTTTAATCTTAGCCAAGTTAGATAGGTTAGTGAATAAGTTTGATCAAACAATTAACTTGGCTAAACAGTTTAATCTTAGCCAAGTTAGATAGGTTAGTGAATAAGTTTGATCAAACAGTTTAAGCTTGGTCAAATGTCCTAGGTCAAAGTAATTTTTAGCCCAACAGTTTGATGTGGGTTAAAATGATAGGTAATTAGATTAGGATTTAGGTTAGAATGTATTATTTTAATAAAATTGGTGAAAGGTTGATTAAATGCCTTTGATTTGAGATAAAATGGTGTATTTTTGACCCCTTGGTGATAAAATGAAGAAAGGGTAAGCAGCGAAAAACCCATAAAAGGTTTTTATCCTAAGTTTTGTGGTGAAATGTAAGTTTTGGCGCTTTGTGATAAAAGGCACGATGATATCAACGGTTGATCCAAACGCGCTCATATCTATGGTTGGAAAAGAATACCGAATCCCCCCGACCTTTCTACTTTTAACGGTGGGGGGGCAGTCCGAGTTGGTGGTATTTCTCGAGTGGGCCCCTCCTAACATGTCATTTTTCTGTTAACTCGGACCCCCCTCACTCCTTACCACTTATCGCCTACTTCCCCCCTCTGAGTAAACTTCCAAACCACTTGCTCATAATTCCTCTGCACTCTAACGTCACACTCCACTACCTCCATCTATACGTCATGCTCCACTACTCTGGTGACACATCACCCTCCACTCACATGTCTCCCGTCACATCCCATCCACCCATTGGTTTTTTCATTACCCTCCACGTTACCTCCATCTACCCATTGGCCATTTCAATGCCCTCCACCTCACATATGGTATGTCCGTTAGCCAATCAATCCAGTTGGACATTACCTTTACCCATCCGACTCACCCTCCGCTCCATAACGGACACCCCGTTCAGATATTTAACCCCGTTTTTTCACCATTGTGCATTGTTCATTGATCCAGACTCAATCAACACCATCATTTCTCATTCTCCAGAAAAACTTCATCGATCCTATAGTCAACAAACTGCCATTAAATCCTAGTAAACACATATTACACCTTTTTTCATTTACAAGTATCTATTTGATGATGGCGCCCAAATCCAAATCTTCTGAGATTGTCAAAAATCATTTTCTCCCCCCCCCGTCGATCTGGATAGTATCCCCCTAGCCGACAAAGATTATTTGATTGTATAGTCGAAGTGTGAATTCAACTTCTTCGAATTACACTTCTGGATCAAAGATGTTTTTCTAGATCAAAGTGATGAGATCAGACTCTGGGAGTCCAATCTCTCATTGTACCTATTTCCCCAGACATAACATTTCCCCTAGTTTTCCCTAAAATGCCAAGCCCACTATATTCCCAACCAAAGGTCCATTGTCTCTTCATTTGGAGAAACTCTTTTCACCATCACCCCTCAAATGATAGACCAGATACTACAGATACCCAGAAATGATTCCACCTCCCCCTTCTCCATTAAAATCTTGAACGAGCTATACCAGAAATTTTCTTTCCCACAGAGAGATCATATCTTTGAACTTTTCCTACCCGAAAATGCTCAATTACCCAAGATGAATCCCCCATATCATTCGCCCATCTTCTCAGTCGAAGGAAACCATATCATCTCATCCCTATGTTGCCTCCTAGGATACTATTATTATGAATGGGTAGATGAACCCATTTTGGGATTTCTATACATTTTCTCTAATGAGGAAAAGTCTACTACACAGTTTGAATACAGTCAGTTTCTAGTTGACAACATCCATGAAAAATTGTTTAAGTTTTCTACAAAAGGTATGTTCAGGTATTCTTCAATATTGGTGTACCTGTTCCTCTTTTTCCAAGCAGACAAGTTCTCCTTCTCCTAGTAGAAATTGGACCAAGATGGTAACCCTCAACATGTAACCTCCTGGACAGTCATAGTGAGGAAGAAATCATATGAGTTCAACTTCAAAAATTTCATCGACCAATTCTATCATCCAGTGGTATGCATGCTCAGTGGAAGATTAGAACCAAGGATAAACGATGAAATTAAGAGAATTCTACACTTGTCAGACCTAGCTAAAACCGGGGATTGGTACCTCTACCAAGATCATAAAGAAATTAGAATCTACAGATGTGAATTACCCCCTTACAAGCTGCCAAAGTATTTACCTGTTAGGATATTCACTCTGGAATATATCAGACAGATGATAAATTCAGATGATATAGGATATTCACTCTGGAATATATCAGACAGATGATAAATTCAGATGATATTCACTTTGTAGCTTTCAAGAAAAAAAAATAGCTCAGGATCAAAGGTCAAATAGGTTCTTTCATTTGCAACAACATAGCTATATGGGAGGAAGCCAATAAAATGTTAAAATAAATGAATTTCAACCTTTTTTTCCCATGGCACTATGACCCTTGTGGAATTATTGCAGAAACCAGGCTAAATAACAAAATTTCTCCCTATGCTTATGTGCCCAAACCTGAGATTGAGAAATTCATGAACTAGACATAGTGGGAAGAAAACACTCTACTAGACATGAAACAACAATATTCTCCTGCAAGAATCTCACATACCAGTACTCCACAGGTACATGTATAGAAGAGACCCATAAAAGAAGTATCTCCTTCAGTCACATAAGTCTCAGCATAAGACTTCCAAGTCTACATGAAGAGGGCCAAAACCATCCATACACTTGATAGGTCTAGAGAAGAAGAGATTCAGTCCACCATATTTATGGAGGGAACACATTCATCACCCTTCTCAGGTAGCCAACATACAATGTCCACTTCCTCATCCAAGAAACAGACTGATACCACATTGACAACTAAGTCCTCACAGGAGCCCGCATGACTTAATATTTTTGAGAAGTATAACTTGATTAAAAAGAAGAATGAGGTGTTGACCAACAACACCTATGCACAGTTTTGGAGGCAGGCATCTACAACACGGCACATGTTATTGTCTTCCTTCAACACAGAGAAAGGAAGAATGCATATGGCATTGTTGTAGTCACAAGTTCCAAACCCCAAGGCAGTTTATGATTACAAAAGGGAAACATTTGAGTTTGATGTAAAAGAGGTGCATCCAGCTGATCAGATGGATATGCATAGACAAAGTCAAATGTTTCCCTTTTGTAATCATAAACTGCAGAAGTTTCAAAAGGAGACTTTCATGGCCAAGACACTATCATAAGTCTCCTGGAAAATAACTCCATGACTTCTGCAAAGTTGCAGGTCTCCTTAAACAATGTCCAGTCTCAGTTGAAGCTGGAGAATATATCTTCCCTATTAAAAGATAACAAGATGAAAACTCTGGAGGAGATGGTACTCAAGATTGGATATGATCCATAAAATGTTAAAGCAGCTAAGGGGATACTAAAGAAGAATAATGTTGACATATCATCCTTAAGGAAACAACTGAAAATCCCAGCCACAGAAGACCCCCAGGCAAATGAAATGGCTGAGACTGAAGGCCACAAGGAGGAAATGTTGAAATTAATCATGGAGAAAAATGTGCAGATTAAGGAGATGGAGGTCGAGTTGGATAAGTTAGTTAAATATAAGGAACATACTATGCCAATGGTTTTCATACCATTGAATGCATTTCCTCTCACAAGAATTAGTACAACAACATCATCCACAACAACAAAAATTCCATCAACAATTCCAGTGATAGCTCTAGGTGCATCAGAAAAATTGGCAAAGTAAATGGAGGACATGACCCTACAAGGACAAGAAATCAAAAGAATAAAAGAAGAGATTAATAACTTCCAAAAGATGAAGTCCAAATTTTAGTCTAGCTACAACACTTATATGCACAAATCACATAGGCTCAAGTAAGAACTGCAGAAGATGCAAAAAGGAGACTGTCATGGCCAAGACACTATTAGAAGCCAAAGAAAACATATGGATGGACATCATCTAGTCAATGACAGAGATATGGCCCCTTATACAAATTGTGTTTGAAAAACATGAACTTGTGCAGAGAGCCAGACAAGCCATTGACAAGATACGAGGAGAATTGGGAGAAAATCCTATCGGGGCCACACAAATGATTAGGTTCTTGAATTCTAATACCAAAGAAGAGTTCGAAGCATTGGAGATTAAGAACAGGACAGAGCCAATCATTGAGGTCAAGAAGGTTTTGACCAAGAAGAGATTGATACTACAACTTGAGGAGAAATCCCCGACAATGGACGTAGGAGTACAAAGGTTTTTCAACAAAGTCGACTCACTGCATAAGAAAGGTCTTCCAGGTTTACTAGTGATCAATGATAAACTGATTACTCTATCAGACTATAAACAAAATATCCTCACAGTGGAAAAAGATGGTTCTAAGTTTGCAGGCATACAAGGTAGCATAACTGGCAAGGATTTCTTAGAAACTCTACAGTTGGACCTGAGCATCCAACATGATATAAAATACATCTTCATCACAAGACCAACCTTTTCCAAGTACATAGAGATGGATGAAACTTACATAAGGTTACTCAAGGTTTCCATCCCTAGTCAAAAGAGATGGGAAGAGCTATGTGCCTTACTCAAGTAAAGATGACAGGGACATCCAAATTTAGCATGAGGAAGACATTCAAACTCAAGGGGATGAATCACCAACTACTTTCCCAGAAATCAACACTTAGGATTCAAATACATCATCAACAGTCCTATTATTTTGTAATTTGTATCTAGTCAGTTAGATTTTTATTCCACCATATCCTAGTCATTAATGACAGGATCAAATGTAATTGTTGTATAAATACTTCTTATTTTGAAGTATTGAGGGTTGATTTTTGCGCCCAGGAAGATATCTTTGTAATATTTTTTAGATGATCGACCAATAATAAAAAGACAGATTCACAGGATTCTTGCATTTGGATTTTGGTGATGTGCATCTTGCTCTGTTAACTGTTTATCTTACTCTGTAATCACTTTGTTTTCTTCTTATAATCGTTTAAATAAAGTTAATGAACAAAATTTGTCTTGAGCACTTTGTTTCTGGTCTTTACTAATCTACATGTTATTCATCTGATATTAAGTAAAGAAATTCCTAATTTCCTCTTTTCTTGGTTGATTTACTCATCTTTTCTATCTTTCCATTACATTTAATTCTAAAGGATCCAATGTTCTCACTATCTCAACCTGTGAAGAAATCTCATAAAAAGTTGTATCATATCTTAATCTTTAACACAGACCCCATAGCCCAATGGATGTTTAAAGCAATACTTCAGCCAACTTTATAAACAAAGAAAACAAACCCAGATTATTTTAACTAGCCTAATATCTAAAAAAACTCAAACAGATCGAAATCATACAGAGAAATCCCTCTTTGAAACTGGCAGGGCTAGATCCCAGTTTTGAAGTGGTTTTGGTAAGTTACCTCCGTTAATTTTTTCAGACCTTAACAACCTCTAGGAATTATAGAGTGCTAATAGATTCTACAGGAGTGGATACAACACTATGGAATCTAGGATTGGACACATAAGTGAGAAGGGGATCAAGATACTTCACAAAATAAATTTGTTGCCGGACCTTAAAAAAATTGATTTGGATTTCTGTGAGCATTGTGTTTATGGAAAACATAAGAGAGTCAGATTTCTCATAGTCAGAAAAGAGAAGAAGACTGAAAGGTTAGAGCTTGTGGATAAATATGTATGGAGACCATCTCAGGTATCATCTCTTGGTGGCTCTCATTATTATGTTATATTTATTGATGATGCAACTAGAAAAACTTGGGTTTATTGAATTCGAAAAAAAATGATGTTTTTGATACTTTTAAGAAATGGAAATATTTGGTTGAGAATGAGACAGGAAAAAGGTTGAAGTGTCCCAGATCAAATAATGGAGGTGAATATTGCAGCAAGGATTTTGATTATTTTTGTTCATACCATGGGATTCGTAGAGAGAAAATGGTTCCAAGAACACCACAAGAAAATGGTGTGTCAAAAAGGATGAACAAGACAATAATGTAGCGTGCAAGGAGTATGAGATTTCATGTTGGGTTTCCCTTATAGTTATGGGAAGATGTTGTAGATATTGTTGTTTACTTAATAAACAAAGAACCTTCAAGCTCTTTGGATGGTGGCATTCAAGAGGAGGCATGGATGGGTAAAAAAGGTAAACTATTCATTTTTTGAAGACTTTCGGTTTTGAAGCATTTTCCCACATTGATAAAGAAAATAGAACAAAGATTGAGGCAAAATCCAAGAAGTGTACATTTATTGGATACAATGTTA
>CBVK0100557410.1:0-22119 GCA_900067695.1 Picea abies
ATATGCCAACTATAAATGTTGGGCGATATTTTTGTAAAAATATTCAAATTTCTAAGGATTTTATATAGTTTTATAAAATTTGGACGATTTTTAAAGTAAAATAATTTTATCCTATAAAATTTGGGCGAATCATTTTTAAAATAGCGAATCTCGTTTTTGGAAAAACCATGGAAAATTAGCCCATGAGCGAAATTTAGCCTCTAAAATCATCCATGACTGTGATGTCTACGACCATTCCTTCAAGGGATTAGCCTACTGCGATGTCTGTGACCATTCCTTCAAGGGATTCCCCTACTGCGATGTCTGTGACCATTCCTTCAAGGGATTCACCTACTATTGTAATGTCTATAACTTCAACATCCATTCCTGCTATGCTGAGATCCCACAAGAACTGAACTTTTATGGACATCCTCAACACATTCTGAATCTTCTCTCTGGGTCTCCTAGTGCAAAACATAGAAATTTCAAGATGACAACGCAAATTTCCACGTAAGTTGGTATGTTGTTTGTGGATGGTCTCGTTCAAAGCCTAGGAGAAGGGTCGCAGGTGAGGCAATAGTTAGGTAGAAGGGAGAGGCGGTAGCTAGGTAGAAGGAACTATGTAGGGTCGTGGGAGGCAGTAGCGAGGTACAAAGCATTGTCCAGGGTGGTGGGAGATGGTAGCCAGGTGGAAGGTGTTTCTTAGAGCTTCGACTACTGGGTACACATTGTGCAGAGTGGTGGGGAGGCAGTGGGTCTATCAGAGACAACGAATCAATTTTATTTATTTTTTAAATCAATTTTAAATTCTGACAATTAAGAAAATATTTTTTCCCTCCACCAGGGGTATTTAGTCTCGTCAATATCCTAAGGGTCAATAGAAAAATGGAAATATAGTTTTTTAAAATTATAAAAATAATTTTTTAATTTTTCAAAAAAATAAATTAATAAAAAATAATACACAACATACAAAAAAATTTGTAAAAAGGATACATAATGCACCAAGTAATGTCCTAGAACACACAGATAGGGACTAATAAGACATATAATAATTTAGACACCATCCCGACTCTTGACTTTTCAAACATGCTATTTTCATCCAAAGCCTCCCTTCATATGATTATATTTTATATCACTGTAATGTTCTTTTAGTTTAACTTGCATAGATCGTCTCGTTTGACCAATATTATGTTTTTAGGAATTGTGTAAACTTTGGATCAATGACATCTTTATCGTAATTTAGCATGTTCTTTAGAGTGTTATAAGGGGCAAAGATAACTATTGTCATGTTTCGATTTTTGGATTCCTCTATTCGACAGTGGAAATGACTTTCGTGGATTGTCAGTGAAGAAAAAGGGAGTCAAAAGGGGTTATTTAATGTCACTTAGTTAGGAGATGTTATGTATTTAAAGTGACATTATATTAATAAGTTATGTATATATTATTAGAAGTGAATTTTAATCCTAAAGTGAAAGAAAAAGGGGGATAAGCGTCATATTTGATTTAGTGAAAAAGGGGATAACTGTTACATTTGATTTGGTAAAAAAAAGGAAAGTTCTAGAAGGCATGGATAAATGATAAAAGGAAGGGTAGAGCCTCACTTTGGTATCATGATTTGATCTCTCATTTTGGAAGTGTTCTTGGAGCCATTGTTTCCTTAGGGTTTAGCAAAAATCTCCCACTATTGGTTTAGTTTCGGTGGTGCAATATCCACTCTAGCTGGACAAGAGGGGAATCCACCTAGGATTTCCATTAGAGCTTAAACAAGCGGGGAATCCATCTAGGATTTCCATTGGAGCTTCAATTGAGTTTGTTTTGGTTGGACGTAGATCGACATGCGCAGAGATTTGACATATTTTTCCGAAGGAGGTCGATGATTGATTTTGCAGAGACTAGGAGGGTTTCGAGGAAACTGTGACAAGAGTCACCTCCATGAGTTGAACACAAGGTGTCTCGCTAGGCCCCACATGTTGGTCAATCTCGTCTTGCGAGGCCCTGCTTGTTGCACAACCTCGTCCATCGAGGATCTCCGTGAATTGGGGTTACAGGCCCATTGAGGTATGAATGGACGAATCACGACAGTAGGTGTTTTCTGGAGCATATTGATACCGCACCAGTGGAGGACATATAATCCAAGGGAAGAAACTTCTTGAGGAGATATTAGGAATCATTATCGGGTTTATTGTTGTTCTTGTTAGTAGATATTGTAGCTGCCTTGCAGATAATAGATTTGTGTGTTTAGGAGGGTCTTGTATCTGTTGTTACAACCAATAAGGATCTTTGTATTTTTTGTGATTTGGATTTCCCCACCATAATAAAATTGCATGGTTATATTCTCTATTATGTGTGTGTAATGGGTGCATGTGATATATTTGACAATATTCCTTTCTTGGTGACATATGAAAATTGTTTGTAAGGCATTTCCAACAAAGTGTTTGATAAAATCACACAAAGAAAAATAATAATTTGGGCAACAAACATAATATTTCCTGTAATACTCTTGTTTCCCCCAGCTTGTAATTAATAATTAAATTAGGATTTCCATGCTATGGCATGTGAACAATGTAAATGTATTTTGTTTAGATTTCCAACGACTGATTGTGGAGGTGAAGCCTTGAAGTACTAGCCATGATATCATTAGAGGAAAGAAATGGGAAAATTATGGAGAGGGTTCATTATGTCAAATGACCCAAATTTCTCCTTATTGAAATAATATGCCTCATCCTGATCCCAAGGAGAACTTAGAAAAGGACCGGTGGTTGAAAATCAACCACCTCATGAATGGAAGCATGGTTTGGCAGAATAGACATGAAACTGTCATCTCGAAGTACCACAGAGTCCTGGAGACCTAGACTGACCCAAGTTTTCTTCTGACAAAAGGAACATGATAGGTCCATAACCTTCCCGAGGAGGAGAGAAGACATATGAAAGGGAGAGAGGGAATGAGGCTCTCAAGTTGCGAAGGGGAATTGAAATCTTGATAAGATATTCTGGTTATTGGAGAGAGGGGAGAAGAGATATATGAGAACTCACAGAAGAGCGTGAATTGAGCATGATACTGCGAGCTTGATGCTGAGGAGGCATCTGATAAACCTCGCAGAGACCATTTCAGAGAAGGAATCCCTGAGAAACTACGAAATTTCCCTAGTGATATCATGGTTTGGCACGGGGTGGCCAGAGTGCTAAGAGTGAATGCCACTGAGCCTATGGTTGAGTGGAAAGGTGCACACCTAGATTTAGTTCATTGGCTATGATCTGAAATAGATAAGTGTTATCATACTCTATGTATATATTTTGTATGCGATGATGGAATGTTTGTGTTTATGGTTAAGTCTTTCAGTATTTGGACAGTTACTAGAAATGATCATTTTCTTCTGTAAATTGTTGTATCTATATGATATTTGATTTGTCTCAGTTTAGCTGCTAGAGAGTCATGGGATGTGAGTCCGTGGGAGAGTCAGGGTAGGAGTAACTAAAATGCCTAAGTCCTACCTATCCCTTGAATTTTCCCTAGTAGGAATTTCAAGTTCATCTCCGTGGAAGAAGGGTGTTTTCCCTTCAGACTATTCACCCATCTGACCAAGGGCTCATGCCCATGTCCTTAACCCCTTTGCTGCAAAAATAATTTGTGTTTATACCACAAGATTTTCCAAGAGACCCATGTGACCAGGGGATGGGAACCTTGAGCTAGTCCAAAAGGGGCTAGCTCTTTCGACTTCAAAACTTATGATTCCACAACCCTCGAAAATAACTGAAGGTCGAAGTCATGAATTGACGAGGGTCGTCGATCTAGGGATCTAGTGTAGATCCCTCTCAGTCATTAGATCAGATTTAGGAAGGGAAGCGTTAAGTTCTTCGATGAAGTCTTACTTTGGGAGAATATGAGTGGTCTACCACCGAAAACTCCCAAATGCGGGAGTCGCGGAGTAAATTGGGACTGTTGAAAATGGAGGGACACATGCCCATAGATCAATGATTATCCAGAGTATTAGGTATTTGGTGATATAGGGACGTGCGAGTTACCCTTGAGCTCTGCAAGCCAGAGTAAATCCTGGCCATAGATGCTAGGTACATGTGGCAAGCGATCCTGTAGTCTGGAGACTTCGTACTCTAGAGGAACCTATCCAAGTGTCTACGAAGTGTGAAAACCGCTGAAGTCATGAATGCCAAAGTAAATCTCGACCGTTGGTTGAAGAGGACACGTGGTGCCAGATTCAAGAGTCCAGAGACTTGGCTCTTTAGGGGACTCACATCGAGAGGAGTCAACAAGATTTGATGTCCGGAGTCACGAAGTATTGAGGACCGTGGATATATGGATCCATGTGGATAAATCTCAACCATATGATGGGGGTTGATGTGGCTCACTGAAGTCATCCTAGGTGACATGGACCCACAAATAAGGTGCCACGTGTCACCCATATTTGGCCAATTCACATACCCTTTATGCCTGTTAGGGAATGACACGTGCCACCCCCTATCAAGGACACGTGTCACCCCTGGCACTCGCCGCGTGTCGACTTCTGGTTCATCCTCGCCTGGCCAACGTGGTTGATGATGTGATCGAGACTTCGGAAGTTTGGAAAACTTTGGGGGTTTGGATGATTTGGGGCATGGTACAATATAGGAACATCCAACATAAAATGTCGAATGCTGATAGCCGAAGGGCCAATGCCATGTGGAGAGATTTCTGGAGTTCAGAAGTTTTGGGCATAGTATGGAAAAAGGGATGTTCACAAAGATCGATGAACATCGAATGGTCAACGATGTTCACCGATCGCCAAAACGCTGATTGCCGACCACTGACCGTTGAAAGAAAGGTACATTCAACATAAAACACCGAATTCTGATCGCCGAATGGCTAAGGCCACGTGGTGAGATTTCGAGACTTTGGGAATTAGGAAAATGGTATGTTCAATGCTAAACGCCAAAGACTCCAACTAACAATGCCCCGGGTAGCTTCAGGAGGCCATAACTTACAGACCTGAGCTTAGATTTTAGTACGGTGGCGACTGTTAGAAAGATCATGATGAGTAGTAACCAATGAAGATCCTAGAATTAGGATTTGAGATAGTTAGGAAGAGAAAACATTTGATGCCCCATCCCTAGAAAGGGTATTTAGGGGATGGGTGTGTTACAAATTGGTATCAGAGCATGAAAACAACACTTGGCCTTCTTGGGCTCATGCGCGAGTCACATATAAATGTTATTAGAGGACCTTAAGGGGTAACAACCTATTTTACCCATTCCTAAGTGGCTTAGTACACCTCTACTGAAGCAAGGAATGAAACCTCCTTATATTGATAGATGTTTTGGAAATCTTCATTGTATGTTGTTAATGTTTCCAAATAAAGAAGTTGACTTCACTATGAAATCGTACGTGATGTTGTACAGACATAAGATTGGGTTATCGAGGCTAAGATGAGCTTGTTGTGAATATTACTGCCAAACATAAATCATCTGCATAAGTTCCTTGAGTAGAAGGATGCAGATTTAAAATTTAGTTGGGATTTTACCCAACGACATTGAATCATGCTAGTATGTGGCAGAGGAAGCATGCCATTTTCTTTTCATAAATGATAAGCTGATCCTACATGATTGGGATTATGCCAATGGGAACTAATAGTGAGACTTGGATGTGAATGGATTGAAAGGATCTGTAGCAGTAATAATTACTTCTTTAATGGAGAATTAAACTTGGTATATGTGTATAACCCCTCACAATTAGAGGAATGAGTCTGGTGACCATTCTTTGAAAAGGGAGAGGATGTGTAACTCTCAGGTTTCGAAGGGAAATGAGAAACACATTTTGTTTCTGGATACTAGAATTTTTGGGCAGGGTTTTTCTAATCAAGCTAATAAACAAAGCTGTAGATATATAGAGTGATTGAGTGAGAAATCACAGTAGCCTCCCTTGCTTGGTGGATAGGAAACTAGCCTGCCATAATTCTTGTGGGAGGAGAAGAGTAACTTCTGTCCCTGACTGTTGCTGAACAGAAGGAATGATTCTAGGTATAATGGTTAAGACTGATTATGACCTAAAGATACTCTGGAGTTTTGAACTAGAATACTTAGTTAGTAACATAATTCGAAATTGTATCTAGGTTTTAAGGGAATAGTCCAAATGTTATTGGACATTAAAATTGATTATAAATAAGGTAAAATGGTTTATTAAATGTTGATCTTGAATGTGGTAAAGGAAGTGTTGAGGAACTTCTAGAAGCCCAATGGGCCAGATTGATATCCATAGGTGGATGATAACCATTTGGAAATAGCTTGGTATACTTAGATAACTGTAAGAGGGAGTTTAGGAAAAGATTCCCTCGTAGAAATTTGTTGACCAAGAATTGTTTGAGGCATGAAAGAGAATCTTGTTAAGCTGTCTTGTTTCCTTAGGGAACTGTTGGATTTTCCTAGATAATATTTCCAGGCTATTGAGTCAACTTGTAACACCAGAGGCAAGAAAAAATTATTGCTGGTTGTTGTCATACATAAAGAGAGGCATAGTTATGATTGTGTCTGCTAAACTGGCCATGAGGATAGCATGAGAATGATTGGAAGCTCCCAAATGAGAATAAATCTTAATGTTGAGTATCTCTATGGAACTTGTCCTGAGAATGACAGTAAGATCCTTGGGAAAAGGATCTGGAAGTCTAATGTGTCCATGTGCATGTATAACATCGAAAGGGTGCAAGCATTGAGCTTGCATGATGTATTTTTGGGTTAGGTGTGTATAGGCTTGAGTGCATGGATTTAATGCATTTTGAAGCTTCTTGATAGGAATCCTGATATTATCACCAACCAGGTACGAATGATATTAAATGTGCAAGTGATGCACATGTATGATGTAAGGGTATATGTATATTAAAGACACAATATGGTTTCCTTGATGAGTGATATGTCAGACAAGAATTATACTTGCCAAGATTGAATGAATACCATGAATGCATGGCTGACTCTATTATGAGGAGTCATGAAAGATTGGGTTTGAATGATGGCTTGAGGGGAATGCATTCCATTCCTTCAGGAAAGGTTAGTATAAATAGATGAAAGAGTAAATGAGCAAGGATGCTCTGTTGTTATGACAAAAGGAAACATAATTAAGCCTTTGAGGACTGCATGAGAGAAATTGTGAACAATCATAAGCTAAATGATTTATGATTATGCGTGTCGTTAAGTGCATCATGAATTTCAGTTAGAAAAACAAGGAATATGTGTGGACAAATAATTAGAATGCATAACAAAGATGCATTTTTATATTCCTTATGGAATATTTGGTAAACAAACGAATCTAATTCAAGGTTGAGGCCATCATAGATAGAGAAGGATATGCAATAAAGAAGTTGCATGCTAAAGGAGTTCCATGTGGAGGAACTGTGTGAAGACTCTGTCAGAAGAGAAGAGTCACAACCTTAATGACTGTTGAGAATTGAGTAGTGGGATACAAGCCTATTTATATAAGAATCCCAGATTACATTCTAAAACAAAATATATGAGTAGAAAACTAACCCACGAGGGTAGACCATTTTGATAATTGAATAGTAATGTGCAGCGTGCACAGGGTCATGGCTCATTATGAACAAACAATTTTCTATTAAAGCATGTTGATGTATCCTAAGAGTTAGGGTGACCCTAACCAAGGCTGCTCAAGGAAAAGAGAAGCAAGATCACAATAAGAAGTAGATAGCATAAGCAAAGAAGGAGAAAAGGAGGAACACTTTTCTCACCCTAAGAACTTGGAATTGTTTAACAAAATTGTAGGTCTTAGATGAGCAGCTATGAAGAACAAGTACAACTGGATAAAGGAGAATAAGTAAGTAAGTAAGTTTAAATGAATAGGCTTGGTTGAAGCCATATTAAACAAAGGCAGTAAGGCCTTGGAAAATATCCTAGTTGGATTGAAAGTCTCAGGCTGTGTAGAAGGAGTTGGAAAAGGGAAGAGCTATTAACTCATTTCTTGTTGTATATTATGTTTTCTCTAGGACGAGAAAGTGGTGTGCTGATGAAAGGTAAATGTTTGACACCATAGAGACGATGGTTGTATGACTGTAGAAACAATTGATAATTGTTGTGTTACACTCATGAAAACATTAAGAATAATGTAATGAAGTGCATAAAGATATACTAGGACATATCTGAAAATGTTTTATTGACTAAAATGCTATGATACATGCATTTTTATTTTACCTAAAAACTAATATATATTCATGATGGATGACATGGGTAGAGGGGAATTGGAGCTGTTGAGAAAGATAGTTTCCAATGATGGACAACCTCAAGAAAATGATAACTATGAGGAGGTTGTTGTTAAAAGATTGTTAAAGGGACTTTAAAACTCCCCACAAAGAACCATTGACGAGGTAATATCCGAGGGGGTGCTAGCAGCCAGAGAAGGTATAAGAATGTTCATACCTATGTGGCATAAGGTATGAAGGGAATTGGTAGGAATCCATTCTGAAAATATTTCATTATCCTAATGATATGAAAATAATTTTGAGTGGGTGTTGTATGCCATTGCTACCCAAGCAGGGTAAGATTTAGGAAGGAAGAATATGGAAAATAAAGAGAGGAAGTCTATGCCAGTCAAGGATGAGTTAAAAATCCTTGCAAGAAAATGCATGAGTAAAGAGTACCATGGGTACAATGACCAATATAGGGAGATTGGGGAATAAGGATGTTCATAGTTAGCACATTGCATGGAATTGCTTCGGGGAAATACAGGTTTGCGTAAAGGGTAGACAACAGATTTTCCATTAAGGAATGAGGGCCTTCCAATATTTTACTTACATTGTATAGGTGTTAAATAAAAGAGAAAACTTGGTGGTCATGAGTGTTGGAACCCTGGTTACTAATGAAGGAAGAATGCTTGGGTGCATTCAAGAGAAACATTTAGTTTCATGTGTGTCGATTTGGGATCATGCTCAACCTGTAGCAGGAAGCATAGTCCTGATGTAAGAGTGAACGAGAAAGAATAAGCCATATGGTGAAGAGGTTGGTTAAAATCCAACATACCATAACAGAGTGCTGGTCACCAAGTGTGGCGGCTTGAAAAGCAATGCAAGGATGTAGTGGGTATCAACGTGGCCATGAATATTGGCACATGATTAAAGTCACTTAATATTTGAATTGCATTTGAAAAATTTAGTATGTTGAAAGGATACTTACAAAAATAAAATAATACTTTCCCTTGTAATTTGTACCCTAGAATAGATGAAAATGACTTGGACTATTAGTATGCATCGTTTGAAAATATAATGTGCATGACAACTAACAATTTGTTTAGCCGAGGATTGTTGAAGTTGCAGGAGGAAAAGAGGGTCTTGGATATGACAGTGTTGTAAGCCCATAAGGAATACCAATTTCCCACTGAGCTAAAATTCTATGGGAAGGAAAGTCCCATACTTGTGAATCTGGTTCATGTGCATAACATATATGAAAATAAATGGGGAGTGTGGAAATCTGCGGGTAACAAATTTGCAAGAAAATTCTGAATTTGAAATTGATGATAATTTCTCATAATTTTGTATACCTGTGATACAGGTGAGATGAAAAAGATCTTTCTAGGGAGGACAAATGAAGGCTGTCAAGATGGAAAAGAAAATGAAAAAGGCTACTAAGTGGGACATGAGAACCATGTGATAAGCCATGATCACCTAGAACATGTTGTGTTGTGATAACACAAGCCAGAGGGACTCCTTGGCAGAGAAATTCCAAGGAATGCCTTGACTGTAAGGCTCAATGAAGTCTATTAAATTATTCTTGTGTGAGAAATCCTTGGCAAGGCAAGATGGATCGCTTGAGGAATTGTACAACAGAGAAGGGGATGCCTGAACCTGGGCCTGGAAGGTGAGTGACCGCAAGGAAGAGGAGACTTTGATAATTATTATAAACTATTGATTGGGATCATGCACACAATGGGTATGTCTAGGAAAGACAATGAGCCCAGATAACCAGAAAACCATGTGGATGCAAATCCACAGACTACATAAATAAGTATTGTGCTAGATGATGAGAATTTTTCCTCTTGAATTTTGCACAACAATAAAATGTTTACGCATGAAAGCTATGATTAATATGCTTGTTTTACAAGGTTATTGAAGATAGGTGAAGAAGGCCAGGAGTCTGAAAAGGACCTAACCAAGGTAGAGGGTCAATACTTCTGAAATAACTAAATGAAAAAGGCATGACATGTGTTACTGAAAAAGAACACCGGGGGCAGTGTTCCCTTTAAGGGGAGAGGGGATTGTAATACCCCTGTTTTCCCCAACTTGAAATTAATCAATAAATTAGGATTTCCATGCTATGGCATGTGAATAATGTAAATGTATTTTTTTTTTATATTGCCAATGAATCACTGTGGAGGTGAAGCCTTGAAGTACTAGACATGATATTACTAGAGGAAAGAAATGGGAAAATTATGGAGAGGGTTCAATATGTCAAATGACCCAAATTTCTCCTTGCTGAAATGATACACCTCATCTTGACTCCAAGGAGAAATCAGAAAAGGATTGGTGGTTGAACCATAAACCACCCCCATGAATGGAAGCATGGTATTGCAGAGTAAACATGAAACTGTTAGCCCGAAGTACCACATAGTCCTGTAGACCTAGACTGACCTAAGTTTCCTTTTGACAGAAGGAACATGACAGGTCCATAACCTTCCTGAGGAGGAGGGAAGACAGACAAAAGGGAGAGAGGGCATGAGGCTCTCAAGCTGCAAAGGGGAATTGAAAGCTTGATAAGATATTCTGGTTACTAGAGAGAGGGGAGAAGAGATCTTTGAGAACTCACAGAAAAGCGTGAATTGAGCAGGAGACTGCAAACTTTATGCTAAGGAGGCATCTGATAAACCTCGCAGAGACTGTGACAGAGAAGGCATCCTTGAGAAACTGTGAAAGTTCCCTAGTGATATCATGGTTTGGAAAAGGGGGTGGCCAGATTACTAAGAGTGAATGCCTCTGAACCTATGGTTGGCTGGAAAGGCGCACACCCATAGTCAATTCGTTGGCTACGATATGAAATAGATAAGTATTATCATACTCTGTATATATATATTGGATGCAATGATGGAATGTATGTTTTTATGGTTAAGTCTTTTAGTATTTGGAAAGTTACTAGAAATGCTCATTTGCTTTCATAAACTATTGTATATATATGATCTTTGATTTATCTCAGTTTATATGCTAGAGAGTCATGGGATGTGAGTTCGCATGAGAGTCAGGGTAGGAGTAAGTAAAATTCCTAAGTCATGTTGATCCAGTGAATTCGTCCTAGCAAGAATGTCAATTTCATTTATGTGGGAGAAGGGCGTTTTCCCTTCAAAGTATTCACCCATTTGGCCGAGGGCTCATGCCCATGTTCTTAACCTCTTTGCTACAAAAATAATTTATACTTAGCCCACAAGATTTCCCAAGAGACCCATGTGACCAGGGCCTAGGAACCATGCACTAGTCCAAAAGGGGCTAGCTCTTTCGACTTGAGAACTTATGATTCCACAACCCTCGAAAATAGTCGAAGGCCAAAGTCATGAATTGATGAGGGCTATCGATCTGGGGATCCAGTGTAGATCCCTCTCAACCGTTATATCGGACTTAGGAAGGGAATCATTAAGTGCTTCGGTGAAGTCCTACTTCGGGAGAATATGAGTGGTCTACCGCCGAAAACTCTTGAATTCCAAACTCGTGGAGTAAATAGAGACCGTTGAAAATGGAGGGACATGTGTCCACAAATCAATGGTTATCTGGAGTTCTGGGTATTCGATTATATAGGGACGCGTGAGTTACCCTGGAGCTTTGCAAGCCAGAGTAAATCCTAGCCGTAGATGCTAGGTACACGTGGCAAGGGATCTTATAGTCTGGAGACTTCGCACTCTAGAGGAACCTGGCCAAGAGTCTATGAAGTGTGAAAACTGTCGAAGTAAATTTTGACCGTTGGTCGAAGAGGACACGTGGCGCCAGATCCAAGAGTTCGGAGACTTGGGTCTTTCGGGGATTCGTGTCGAGAGGAGTCGGTAAGCTTCGAAGCCCAAATTTGTGAAGTAATGAGGACCGTGGATATATGGATCCACGTGGATAAATCTCAACCATATGATGGGGGTTGACATCGCTCACTGACGTCATCCCGGGTGACATGGACCCACAACTAAGGTTCCATGTATCACCTTGATTTGGCCGATTCACATACCCCTTATGCCTGTTAGGGAATGACACGTGTCACACCCTATCAAGGCCATGTGTCACCCTTGACACTCACCCTGTGTCAGCTTTTGGTTCATCCCCGCCTGGCCAACGTGGTTATTGACGCGATTGAGACTCCAAGATTTTGGACAACTTCATGTGTTCGGATGATTTGGGGCATGGTACACTATAGGAAAATCCAACATAAAACATCGAACATCGATCACCGAAGGGCCAAGGCCACGTGGTGAGATTTCAGGAGTTTGGGAGTTTTGGGCATGGTATGGAAAAAGGGATGTTCACAAAGATCGTCAATCACTGAACGACGAATGTTCAACGACGATCAACAATCACCGAAACACCAATTGTCGATAGTCGAATGCCAAAAGAAAGGGATTCTCAACGTAAAACACTGAACGCCGATCGCCGAATGGCTAAGGCTACGTGGCGAGATTTCAGGACTTCGAGAATTAGGAAAATGGTATGTTCAACGTCGAACGTCGGAGAATCCAGCTAACAATGCCCTGGGAAACTTCAAGAGGAAATAACTTACATACCTGATCTTGGATTTTAGTGCGGTGGTGACCGTTAGAAAGCTCATGATGAATAGTAACCAACGAGGATCCCGAAATTAAGATTTGAGATAGTTAGGAAGAGAAAAAAATTGATGCCCCATCCCTAGAAAGGGTATTTAGGGGTTGGGTGTGTTACATTTCCACCCATCCTAGTTGGGAACATTATAGTGGTATCATAGCTGATGATATTAACATCCTGTGTGTGCATTCCATGGATGAGGGTTTATTAAGTGTTTGACGAAACCCAATTACTACAACTTTATATCAACCATGTTGAAGTTACTTAAGAAGGTTAATCCAGAACGTTTGAATGCACTTTTGAGGAAACTGGAGGAAAATTAATACATGCCTAACTACTGGAAGTATCTAACATTGGATGAAGATGTTGGTGCAACTTAATCCTTCAAAATATATTACACCCCTGTACACGGAACCTGACCCAAGGATTTGGATGAGGATTATTTTAAAAGTGCAGGGCAGGAGGTAAAGAAGGATGAGCATAAAGGATAGGTGGAGGAGCATGCATCTAGCCATGAGGAGGATGTGTGCAAAAAGGAAGATCAAACAATAGCCTATGATACATCCTCAGAGCTATCCGATGAGGTTGATGACACTAGTGTATTGGATGGGTATACCTCTGACGAATCAACAAAAGATGATGATGCAACATATTATGATAACTATGATGAACTATTCCAATCATCCCATGTTGCAGATCCAACATCTCTCACTATGAATGATGCTTATGATGAAGGTAGTTCAAGCATGCTAACACCTAACAGGATGAGGATTCATCACCATATCTCATTTATGATGTCGATGATGTGGAGGACAAGACTGTACCTCAACATGATGGTGAAATTAAACAAAGACCCTTAGCATGGAAATAGTTGGAGGACCTATTATTGGTCAAAGAAGAACAAATTGTACAAGTATTGATGAGGGCAAACAATGTTCATAATTTTGTTGAGGACCTTATGTGGAAAAAGTAGTTGAAGGAGAGGCAAAAGGGACTTGTAGATGAAGTCATTAGTTCCCAATTACACATCATCAAAGAGGAACTAGAGCATATGAAATCGGATTACTTGCAACTGTTCATGGATTGGGACCTTGCTCTTAAGTTCACTGAAGACAAGGAAAGCGAGATTGAGCAGATTTGCTACCAGATTAGTTTGGCACACTCTTCATCGTTGAAAACAACAAAGAATCCATCATCTTTGGCAACAGTGACACATGAGGGCATGAGTGGCACTCATGATCTGAGGGAGGAGCCTCTTGTGATGATCCCACATGAAGAATTCTTAGAGTTGCAGGTGTTTGAGGAGAGGTTTGACACAAAGTTTTTTGATTGTGCACCTGGTTTGCATTGCAGGGATCATGGCCCGTTTCTTGTGGCTCAAGGCTTAGCTACAAAGGAGGTAGTTGAGAAAATTCCTCATGGACCAACCAAAAAGGAAGTATATGCACCAGTTGATTCAAGGATCGAGTATAGGCCAATTATGGATACATCACTTTTGGATTGAGGTTCAGTTGATATTAGTGGAGCGATTAACACATGGGCACATATAGGATACAAGGTCGTACATGATGATACAATAGCGTGCAATAGTATATCGTAGTATGCAACTATGTACGATGGTGTATAATAGATTTTTGGGACGTTTCCCCTGAGGAGAACTCCAGACAAATCATTGAATTTGGTTCACCCAGGATCGATGAGTGGATGGATGAGCTTCATGGAGAGGAATATTCCTTGGAGATTGATCTTTGATTGGGATATCAACATAGTAGGGATAGGGAGAAGGATACTCATAGGATTTCTCTAAGATACTACCTTGAGTTCTTGGTCATACCATTTGGGTTGGCCAACACACCTGACACTTTCTAGTCTTGCAGGCAGTGGCAATGGCATCTAGTGCTATCTTCTGTTTCCAA
Organism: Picea abies; assembly: GCA_900067695.1. Lineage (NCBI taxonomy): Eukaryota > Viridiplantae > Streptophyta > Pinopsida > Pinales > Pinaceae > Picea > Picea abies. The sequence goes on from CBVK0100557410.1 coordinate 14,663, forward strand.
CAGTATATTCAACAAGGCATGGAGAGTTTACCCGAGTCAGTTGGGTGAGGAAGGAAGGATTATAGCCACACCAGATTTATTTCATTTGGGCTATGTGGTCAGAGCACATGAGGAGATCAAGATTGTATTGGATCAGTCCATAGAGATTTCAACAAATAGAGTGGTGGATGGCATTATCCACTACAGAGGTCGCACACATATAGTCCCTGAGCCCACCCTTAGGGAGAATATTATGAGGGCTACGCATGATTTACCTTTGGCAGGGAATTCTAGGTACTCATACTCGTATGAGGCACCATAGGTGACATGGATACTTTCTAGGGAGGTGTTTAGACTCTGTGGATTACTTGAGTAAATTGATAGTAGATTAGCAGGAACATAGTTGATTCCTAGTACCCTGTTTCCAATAGATGATGACATACCATGGAATTGCCTCATTTTGACTCCGATAGTTACCAGTATGGCACATGACCAACTAACATGTATCTAGAGTGGTGGAATTCCAATTTGGTTGTGGGATCCAGGAATTCATCTAAGTGATAGATTGATTCAGATAATGATGATGATCAACATAGATATGAAAGTGAGTGGTCTGCTTTATTTTTGTGATGTCAGTAGAGAGGAGATCAAGACTTACTTTATATGGCAGGACAGACTCAAGGTCAGTCGTGGATTTGCAAACTTAGACTTCATTGGGACACCTTCGCATGGGAGGATTCAGGATGATGGTTTTAGTCTCTTCAAGGAGATCAACTTGGGGTTCCAAGAGAGGAGGATGCAGACTAGACACATTGGTCTGACAATGATGATCGGAGTGGTGTAGGGTTAGCACAGTGGTACCTGTTATCACATATATTTGTCAAGGGCAGCAAGTCATCCGTTTTCATGCTCTGCACGGGAAGCGTCAAAGGGAAGCACTCAAAATGGTCTATTTGCAGGTTCGAAGTAGGCAGGTCCAATATTTTAGTGGTGAAGATTCGAGGAGTAGTTCAGATCAACGACTCACGGAGGTTCGAAAGTCCAAAATTGCGCAAAGTATAGTGCCAGAGAAAAAGGTATGAAGTCCCAAGGCCCGGAGCAAGCATGAACCGTTGATCTTGAGGGAGATAGCTGGCATCTGATCCAAGTGTTCGGGGAAATGAGCTCCAGGAGTTTTGAAATGAGAAACGCGCCAAGTTCTCAAAGGGCCGAAGCATGAAGTCTCGAAGTGTTGAAGTAATTCTTAGCCATCTGTTTCAAGAAGACATGCGTCAATAGATTGCCAGCTCTAGGTTAAAGCGCTGAAGACAAGTGAGGTTCGAGTTTTGATTTTCCTGATGTCCGGACCCGAAGGAGATCGCAACCGTTGATCTCAGGGGGGGAGTTTTGGCCCAGACCGAGGAAATCTTTGAGAGCTGTTATGACTGCATTTTGTTTGTAAGACTGAAGGCCTAGATTGTAAATTATTATGTTAATGAAGATTCCTTTAAGTTTTTATATTAGATCATCTTCTTAGTTTTCATTTCCTGTTTTCATTCTTATCTGAATGTAATCTCTCTGATTTATGGATTCTTGAGGCGATGGAGGATCTGTTGTCGTCATCCCCATCTTTCATGGTTCAACATACATTTTTGTTACTCGTTCTTGTCTGAATGTAATCTCTCTAATTTATGGATTCCTGAGGCAATAGAGGATCTGTCTCTGCCATACCCATCTTTCATGGTTCAACAGACGTTTCTGTTTCTCGTTCTTGTCTGAATGTAATCTCTCTGATTTATGGATTCCCAAGGCGATGGAGGATCTGTTGCCGTCATGCCCATATTTCATGGTTCAAAAGACGTCCTATGTTTTTCTTCTTATCTAGATCGTTGTAAACACATTGATTTATGGATTCCTGAGGTGGTAGAGGATCTATTGTCATCTTGCCCATTTTTTATGGTTTATCATTCAAACACTTTCTGCCTTTCTCCTTCCCACCACCATTTAAATTTTTTGTCTAATAGGAAGCTTAAATGTCATCATTGAGCAGACTGTTTATGAATCCATAGCCCAATGGACCATCACTGATCTGTAGTGATCTCCGTTGTCTTTCCTTTCCTTAAAGTCTCGCTGACTCACCCACTCACACCCTTTTAATCCACAAATATTTTGATGGGTACTGGGCTTATCTTATTGCAGTCGGAGGGTGACTCTCAGTGCTAACATTTCTTGGCGTCATTGTCAGGGAACGAGTTGAAGACATTTCCATGGGATAGATTGACAAAGAAATTCTAATTCTGAAGGTGCATCAGAAATCAGTACCATTGAAGATTGCAATTTGCACCTGGCGAGTCCAGTGTGTCAGTTGTGGCTCCTAAAGGTAGATACATGAGGTCTACTCCATAGATGCCTCTGGCTACACTTGAAGCTGACTCGGAAAAAGATTATCTAGAAAGGAAAGCCTTCTCAATAAGGATTTTAGCTATTGTCCTTGATTTAACAGATCCCTGGGAAGAACGACATTGCAGAGATCTAGTTTTAGAGGGTGAACTGATGCTGGACACATTATTCTGACGGCTCATATTTCACCATGGTGACTCCACTAGTTTGAAATGGAAAAGATTTTAGCTCAGAGGTATTCCTTATGTGATTTTTCGAAAATAGTTGGTTTCCCTAATCCACTGCCTGATTGGATTGACTAGGAAAGAAGCCTTCCTAAATTTCGAGGAAAATAGTGGGAAGTACGAGTTGAACATTTGCTGGACTTTCATGAATTTATTCATTGACTTATTATCGTGCATGAAGATGTTTAGATTAATATTTTCAAGTTTTCATTAAAAGGGATTTCCCATGATTGGTGTCAATCTCTTCCCACTGCAAGCATCAACTCTTTGACAAATTTTCATGTAGCTTTCAATTCGTTTTGTAAGGATTATTTTTCAACTGAGTATCTTTATGAAAACTGTTGTGATGAGTTTTCTTTGCTTTATAAAGATTCTGCATGTCACAAAGATCAGTTTTGTGATGAAGCTTTTGTTGTGGAAGAAAGCTTTTCCATGAAGATCATGAGGTGTTGAATGATATTCATTATGATAGAAATAACATGGAAATGTCTGGCATCATATCAAACATGTTTGTTGTTTTAAGCGCTCATAAAGATCAACATGTCTCTTTTAAATATTCCAATGTCGAAGATAAAGTGTATTCTTCATTGGATGTTTCTCCTGACTATGAAGCTGAGATAGATGAAAAGCTAGTATCAAAGGCTAGGGAAGATTCCTCTATGTTTTTTCCTAGTTTTTTAGAGTCGAAGGTAGAGTTTGTTTGCTGCTCTTATAAAGGAAATGCAAAGGGTATTCCTGTCATGGAAACTGATGTTTTTAGCAGTCCTACTTATGATAAAGAAATTGTTTCAAATATTGACCAGGAACAACCAATTTTTGATGAATATCCCAGTGAAGATGATGAAGAGTAGAGATTTTCCATGGTTCCTGTTTACGATGATTATGAATCTGATCCTTGGGAGAGACATGAAGGAGAAAAGGAGGAGCTAAATGTACAATTTATCTCCTGTCCAGAAACTATAAGTGAGAAAATATCACCTGGGATTAGCCAACCAACATCAGTCCTCTACCCACCTGTACACTCTGAGAACATCGAATGATGGGTGAGCAACAATGAAGTACAAGAGGTAATTTTTGACCAGTTGAGCTTTCCTGATTATAAATTTAGTGACCCTGTAGGGTTGTATTTGGAGCTGTGTTTTCCACAAGCATTGGAGCTTGCAAAATTATTCATTTTGTCATCATTTGGGGGTATTGTCAGCGTTCCCATACATGTTTTCTTTATGCTATCATACTTCCTTTACCTTTTGTGGATCATTTGCAGTGAAGAGAAGAATTATATTACCAGATAGTCTGGGTGGCTATGGTGGAAGTTTTCTTTCACCTAACACTTTGTAAAAATCAGTTAGCCTAGGATTGTACATAAATAAGCTCCTTCTAGAGCCCATGTGTTTTTTTTTTGTTTTTTTATTAGAGTAGTGTACATATTTCCTTGTTTTCTTCAACGAAAGTTTTTGAGCTAGACTCCATAGCCCAACAACTAAGGCACTGGAACTGCGTGTTCTTGGCAGCTTGCAGGGATCATGCCATCCCCTATGGAGCCAAATGTTATCACATATAGTTTTCAAAGGCACCAGGTCATCCGTTTTCGCGATCTGCACGGGAAGCGTCAAAGGGCAGCACTCAAAATGGTCTATTTGCGAGTTCGAAGCAGACATGTCCAATATTTTAGCGACATAGATTCTAGGAGCAATTCAGATCAACGGCTCAAGGGCATTCGTAAGTCCAAAATTGTGCAAAGTATAGCGCTAGAGAAAAAGGTCCAAAGTCCCAAGGCCCGGAGCAAGCATGAACCATTGATCTTGAGGGGGACTGGTGGCATCTGATCCAAGTGTTTGGGGAAATGAGCTTCATGATTTTTGAAATGAGAAATACACCAAGTTCCCGAAGGGCCGAAGCCCGAAGTCCCAAAGTGTTGAAGTAATTCTCATCCGTCCGATTCAAGAAGACACGCATCAATAGATCACCAACACTGGGTAAAAGTGCTGAAGACAAGTGAGGTTCGAGTTTTGATTTTCCCGAAGTTTGGACCCGAAGGAGATCGCAATCGTTGATCTCAGGGGGGAGTTTTGGCCCAGAATGGGGAAAGCTTTGAGAGTTGTTATGACTATATTTTTGTTGTAAGTTTGAGGGCTTGGATTGTAAATTGTTATGTTAATGTAGATTCATTTAAGTTGTTATATCAGAACATCTTCTTAGTTTTCATTTCTGTTTTCATTCTTGTCTGAATGCAATCTCTCTGATTTATGGATTCATGAGGTGATGGAGGATCTGTTTTCGTCATGCCCATATTTCATGGTTCAACAAACATTTATGTTTCTCGTTCTTGTCTGAATGTAATCTCTCCGATTTATGGATTTCTGAGGCGATGGAGGATCTGTTGTCGTCATGCCCATCTTTCATGGTTCATCAAACGTTTCTGTTTTTTGTTCTTGTCTGAATGTAATCTCTCTGATTTATGGATTCTTGAGGCGATGGAGGATCTGCTTCCGTCATGCCCATCTTTCATGGTTCAACATACATTCTATGTTTTTCTTCTTTTCTGGATCATTGTAAACCCCCTGATTTCTGGATTCCTGAGGCGGTAGAGGATCTGTTGTCATCTTGCCCATTTTTTTATGGTTTATCATTTAGACACTTTCTGCCTTTCTCCTTCCGACCACCATTTAAATCCTTTGTCTGATAGGGAGCTTGAATGCCTTCATTGAGTAGACTGTTTATGACTCCATAGGCAAATGGCCTATCACTGATCTGTAGTGATCTCCTTTGTCTTTCCTTTCCTTAAAGTCTCGCTGACTCACCCACTCACACCCTTTTAATCCAGAAATATTTTGATGGGTACTGGGCTTATCCTCTTGCAGTCGGAGGGTGACTCTCAGTGCTAACAATACCTTTCTGGGATTAGTTTGGGACCTCGAGATTACATTGCCTGACAGTTCAGTTACTATTAGAGATGTGATCATTGGTTTTGACTTCCCGGAGTTTACTTTTGGGAGGCTTAGGAGTGGCTTCTTGGAGGAGTAGTCTTCCGAGGATTTGATCAAGTTTATGCAACTTATGATAGCCTATCTTATCAGGGACAAGTAGATGGGTTCTTGTATCGACACCTTACAGATTAGTACTAGGAGCATAGAGAATTCCACATCGCCTAGGAAGATCCAAGAGAGGTTCACATGGAGAGGCCTCACAGAAAATGTAGGAGAGTATATGACTTGTCAGTATATCAGGACGAGGCATACTTATTCCATAAGATGGATGCAGTATTTGATCACTTTTAGGTGAGAGTGGGAGAGCATTTGGATAGATTGCACCATAGTTTTACCGAGGGTACAGTGGACCGATAGTATGTCTTCGGTGATTGACTATATCATGCACTTTCCACTAGTATATTCTGAGTATGGGGAAGCGTAGATGACAGTTCTATCTAGTGGAGGGATCTCTAGAGTCCATGAGTAACCTAGAGTCATTGTCGGTGATTGGGATAAAATTCCTTTTCTGATATTCGGGATCGGGTATGGTAGTGGATTTAAAGGCTGTGACTTCACATGGATGCCTATGCTAGCTACTATTCATGATAGTAGGTTCAGTGCTCACAAGTATGTTAGCATGGAGTTATAGAAGAAGGGGATGCAAAGTGGGCACGATGGATGGACGACTATGATCAAAGTGGCGCAACATCAACATGGTGTTTCCTTTATGAGGATAGCTTGAGACCCTTGGAGTTCAGTAGGAGATAATGCATCATTTGACCTGGAGGTGAGAGCCATTTTTTTCCTTCATGAGATTGGTTCCCTAGCAGAGAAGTTCCTTGATGGGTTGATTGAGTTGTTGCAGCATTGAGTGGCCTTGTGGGAGGTTTTCAAGAGACCTCTTATGTCAGTACATTATAGGACCACGCCTTGAGCGGATGATGCCTCACATCTTATAGGGTGGTTTGGGAGCCTGGTATAATTTTCAGTTTTAGTCTAGATAAGTTGAAGGAGCGTCATGTCATGATGGCATTTCTTAAGGACAAACAATCTTTGGGAAGGGAGGATTTGCCATGTTCCCATTTTTGGATTCCTCTATTCTGTAGTGGAAATGACTTCCATGGATTGTTAGTGAAGAAAAAGGGAGTCAAAAGGGGTTATTTAATGTCACTTAGTTATGAGATGTTATCTATTTAAATTGTCATTAGATTAATAAGTTACTTATCTATTACAAAAAATGACTTTTAATCCTAAAGTGAAATAAAAAGGAGGATAAGGGTCATATTTGATTTAGTCAAAAAAAGGGATAAGGGTAACATTTGTTTTGGTAAAAAAAAGGAAGTTGTAGAAGGCATGAATAAAGGATAAAAGGAATGGTAGAGCCTCACTTTGACATCATGATTTGATTTCTCAACACCCCCATATTTTGTGCAGGTAAATATGGGGACCCTCCATGCAAATTTTTGTTAAATCACTTCCTTGATGCTTTAATTTTGTTAATTTTGCTAGATTTTCACTTTTCTCCTTTTCCCCCTTTTTCTGCTTCACTGGGTCCGGTTCATTGCTAGCTTTTCAACAACTATAATTTTGCTAAATTTGAATTTATGGTTTGAAAGTTACTCTTGGTAAAAAAATTGGTCAATTTCACTGCCTAGCGTAAAAATATGTAAATTTGTATTTTATAATGTTATTTAGTTATTTTATTTAATTAATTTCAATTAATTAAATTAATTAAACTTTGCAAATATTATTTTAATACAACTTAATTTGTAATTATTTAAATAGTAATTAATTTGTAAATATTTAAAATGGGTAGTGTGGGGGAGGATCCACTCTCCACTTACGTGGGTCTCCCCTCTTCCACTCCACCTACTCCTCCATGTACATAGACTGCAATACATATTAA
>CBVK0100557411.1:0-11981 GCA_900067695.1 Picea abies
GTTTCGTTATTTTATTTCTTTTTAATATTTAAACAAAAACAATAAAAAAAAACAAAGCAAATTACTAAATGTCTAGTTTATAAACAAAACTTTGAATTGTTTTGGAATCCAAACTTAAAAAGGTGATAACTCAAGTTTTACTCAGCCAAATTGAGCAAATGAGAACTCGTTAGAAAAATTATTTCGAAGAGAATGATATGGAAGTGGTTTCATTACCAGATTTGGTCATTTACTACAAAATTTTTTTAGCAGAAGTCAAGGCTATAAATTTGCAACCAATAATGATTTGTTGAGTTATTTTGGAGAAATTTTCATTGGCCAAACGGTTCTTGCTGTTGCCAATTCAATCCCATATTGTTCATTTGCTAGTGAAATCCCAACAAGAAGCAATGGAAAGCGTGGATTTTATTTTATCAATTTATTAATTTAGATTTAATTGGTTTGTTTATTGTGAACAATTTTAGGAATTTGATTTTGTGTAAATATACGATTTAATTATGTGAAGATTTAATTATTTCTCTTATGTTTGTTGACAAAAACAAGTAACGAGATACAATAGCAAATATACGATCTTGTATATATTTTGTACATATAGATTAATTTAAATTAAATTAACTTTAGATTTTATTAATTTAGAATCAATGTAACTGGGCCTTTAATCCAATTGGAATCACCATTTCAATGGAAAAGGGTCTAATTGGGACCCTGACTAGGTGATCTCCCACACAATGGTGACATGGTCATTTTTTTCCATCAACATTTTTGGCGCTAGGAGGGCCAGCGATGAGTGTGCATAATTATTTGATTATTGTTTGAGCTATTTGTTTTAACACTATTAGTCATTTTAATGGCTCCATCTAAACTTCCTATTTGGATTTGCTTTTCTGGACGTGCACCTGTTGCCACTCCAACGAAGGTAGTCGCCACTCCAACAAAGGTAGTAAAATTCTTGTCGAAAAAGAAATTTAATGGTAAGGGAAGAATTTCTGCTTTTGATCATGTTCTTCAATTTATTTTAAATTGTAATGATTATGAAATTGATGAAAATATTATTTGCAGGATATTTATTCTTACTTTGACTGGCCTAGCCAAAGACTGGTGTCGATCTTTACCAGTTACCTCTGTAGATAGTTGGGATGAGTTTGCAAGGATGTTCTTACACGCTTTTCATGATTATGACTATGGAAAGGTTTGTGATCAACTTGAAGCATTGCACCGGTTCGAAGGTGAGTCTTTGGACATTTTTCTTTTTTTCTTTAAATTAGTTTGTTTACAGTTTTAGTCTAAATATTTGCCTCAATTTCAGTTAGTAGGTCGGTGTAAGCACTTAATTTCTCTTCCTTGTATTTCTAACAATTCCCAAGAACTAGAAGATGCATCTTTTTTAAGCATGTGCATTACTATTGAAGGATTATTTGCTCAAAATGGAAATGTTGATTCTCCATGAACTGAAAATGTAAAAGCTACAAATAAAAAATTTCAGGAGGAAATTAAAATTGCAAAAATGAGTAATGTTAATCTCAAAACTTGATCCAGGTGGATATTGGTGGCCACCCACCTATTCCAACTGGCTTCTCTTGTCCGTTTTTGTTCAACACGTTCTTCTGTACTCCTTTGTAATTATGGGCTCTACACTTATAGGGATGTTTGAAGCCCCACACATTCTCCATGTGGATATTGGTGGCCTCTCACCTAATCCAACTAGCTTATTTTGTATGTTTTCATGTCAACACATCTTGTTGTACTTCCAGGGCCATTTTGGGGCCCTAAACGTTGTTTTTTTGGCTCGCCATAGTCAAATTGTAGTCGGAGTTAGAGTTTGACAACATAATGTGTATTTCTCTGAAATACCTATCCAACGGGCTATCACACACCTAAAATGGAGGTCATATGCAAAAGTTACGACCCTGGGAAGTTGAGGTACCTACTTACACCAACTTACCCATAGGGGCCCACATGAATTTTGGTGTTTCACCTTCTAGGGTTAGAGTTTTGGATGTCTAGGGTTTTGGCATTCATGATTAATATAAAAAAATCCTCTGGAGCCTCATTGTAATGGATTCTGCTCAGATGGATGCGCGTAGCAGACACATCTCTTCTTAGAGATAGCTACCACCATTCGAGCAAGTGTTTCAGTTCTATAGTTTTACAGTTTCAGTCTATTTCATTATCCAATAGAAGATATTGTTCATTGGATATTTGTGTTATTATTCATATCTCTGTGTTTATTGTATTTAGTCTGTTGATCAATTCGTTCCGCTCCTAAATCTGGATCAGTGGTATCAAAGCAGTCTTCTCTTCATTTATTTTTCTTCGTGCACGCCCCCGACAAGATCTGGGTAGAAGAGGTTGGGACTCGAACCAATCGAGCCATTACAAGATCGGTCGTGCCGAGCCTGAAAAAAACCCATGGAGGACAAAATAAAGATGATGAACCAGGAGATCTTCTTAAAATGTTGCTCGAGGAAGCCCTCACACGACAAAGGAACAAAATGATGGACAACTTCGCGTAGATCCTTCGTCGACTTCCCATAGGAGAAGCATCTTCATCAAGCGACCATGCAATCCCCTTCAAGGTACAAGTAAATTTTGATATTCCATTATTTGAAGGGCTGATAGATGCAGATGTTGTAGATAAATGGTTGAATATGATCGAAGGGTATTTTTCGGTCCACTATTTTTTCGATAGGGAAAATATCACTTTTGCACTCCTCAAGGTTGTTCCCCATGTTAAAGACTGGTGGGATACTTACTCTGAGCAAAGGGAAGTAGAGGAATCTGCAATGTTTGTGGTGGCCCCTACATGGGATTCCTTCAGGGACGCCATCAAAGAACAATACTACCATGTTGGAAGCTACGAGGACCAATACACCAGATGGACCACCCTACGTCAAGAAAGGGACCATATAGTACCAGCTTTCACCAATAGTTTCCATACCCTGCACACCAAATTGGGTATCAAAGACTCTAAGCGTCATCTGGTGCTCAAATACCATGCTTGTTTGCATAGATACATTCAAACAAAAATGGAGTTTCTAGACATTGCCTCATTGGGCACGACTTATAGATACGTGGTCAAGATCGAGCATAAATTTAAGCAGAAAAGGTGAGAATTCAGATCTGCAAACCCCTCACAGCTGAAGCAGGGAAAAGGCATCCCCAACCCACATAGAAAGGGATCAAGTCGAGATGGCCGTCCTCAAGACAACTAGTCCAAGCCAAAATACAAGAAGGGAAATGAGAAGATGAAGAAGGACATGGGAAAATTGTGTGAGTACCATAAAATCCCGTGGCACAACACCGAAGAATGTCACTCCAAGAAGTCACTCATGGATGAACTGAATGATTTTGAGTCAAAGGCCAATTCTGATTCCGAATAAAATCTCGAAGGAGGGAAGCAAATTATCGATGTTGAACCCAATTCCACTATTTCTACCAACAAAGTTCGACCAAGAGAACCAAAAGAACTAGAGGAAGGAGAACACCTCTTTCACTCACAGATGTGGGTAAATGGGGCTCCGCTTCATTTCATTATTGATAGAGGGAGTCAGAAGAACCTGATTTGAACAGAGGTCGTCAAGCGACTGGACCTACCAACGACATTGCACCCACAACCCTACACCATCGGTTGGCTTCGGCAAAGAATAGATCTCTGTTTTATGCAATAGTTCCGTCTACCCTACGACATCAATCCTTTCAAAGATGAGGTGCTATGTGATATTTATCCCCTTGAAGTTTGTGATGTTCTTTTAGGAAAACCATATTTGTGGAAGCATCATGCTGTGTATGAGTCTAGACCCCGCAGTGTTATTATTACTTTGGGTAGACAATTGTACAAGATACCAGAGGTAGCGTCACCTACTGCTATTTCTTTAATCTCTGCTAAGCAATGCAATAAGGTCATCTCATAGATCGAGAAGTTTGTCTTGTTTTTGATCCATGCTCACAGTAAGCAAAAGGTCGCTGCCACATTCATGGCCTCTACACAGAGCCTCTCTTTGCAGCAGAATCAAGTGGACGGGATCATGGAAGAATACATAGACATATTCTCCTCACCTACAGGGGTACCGACACACTACCAATTCAAGCATCCAATTGATCTGACCCCTGACACACCTCTACCTAATGGACCAGTCTATCTCTGATCGTTTATGGAAAATGATGAAATCAGGTGACAGATCCAAGGGATACTTCAAAAAGGGCACATCAGACCCAACTCCTCCCATTACAGAAGCCCGATTGTACCAGTGCAGAAGAATGATGGGACGTGGCGACTTTGCATTGATTATAGAGCCTTCAAAATAATCACAGTCAGGAACCAGTACCCCATTTCTAGGATTGATGACCTTCTTGACCAACTGAAGGGGAAAAATTTCTTTAGCGATATTGACCTAAAGTTTGGCTACCACTAGGTTCCCATCAAACCAACTGATGTATGGAAGACAACCTTCAAATATAAAGAAGGTCTCTTCAAATGGCTAGTCATGCCCTTGGCCTTAACAAATGCACCAACCACTTTCATGAGGTTGATGGATGATGTATTGAGACCCTTAACCAACTCCTTTGTGGTGGTATATTTGCATGGCATCCTCATATTCATCAGAACGTGGGAGGAGCACATGCGGCATATTCAACAAGTTTTGAGCACTTTGCAGTAGCACAAGCTATATGCCAACTTGGAAAAATGATCTTTTGGCATGAACATGGTCCAATACTTGGGATACATTGTTGATGAGAATGGGGTAAATGTTGATCCAACTAAGATCCAATTCATCTGTGACTAGCCAGCCCTGACCACACTAACCGAGCTTCGGAGCTTCTTGGGACTAGCCAAATTCTACAGACGGTTCGTGTTGGGATTCTCCCATATTACATGGGCCCTCAACCAGGTGACCAAGGGTGGTGGTAGGGACAATTTCGTGTGGGGGAAGGAGCAACAAAAAGCATTTGATGATCTAAAGCATCACTTGTGCTCAGCTCCAGTACTCTCCTTGCTTGATCTACAACAACTGTTTGAGATTCATACTAATGCATCTGACTATGTTGTGGGTGCAGTTCTCACTCAACATATGCATCTGGTGGCATACCATAGTGAGACACTCTCTGATACTGTCCGAAAATACCCCACCTATGATAAGGAAATGTATTCCATTGTACAAGCCTATCGTCAATGGAAACATTACATTCTGGAAAAAGAGATGATCATACACATTGATCACAAGCCTCTGCAGTTGATAGAGACACAAGGGAAATTGTATAATGACGACCATCAGAAGCGGTCCACCTACGTGCAGTAGTTCCATCTCAACATCAAGTATAAGACATATATTTCCAATCATGTCGCTGACTGCCTCGGTCGGCCTCCTGTTGCTGCACTCACCACTATGCTCCATTCCTGTGGACATGAAGCATATGAGTGGCCCCAACTTTATCAACAAGATACAGACTTCACCACCACCTATTATCTTTTAGGTATAGGCTATGTCACCACATTCGCTGAATTTCAAGCCTGAAATTCAAAATTTGGCGAATTTATAACCAAGCCAAACAAATTTGTCTCGAATTCGACGATTTCATAGTTGAATTTGCGGACAAATTTTGAGTTTCAAATTTCGGGAGGAATTTCAAATTTGGGGGCGAATGTTTTGATGAATTTATGGAGATTCGAATGGAAATTCGGTAGGAAATATTGATGCATGGTTTTTTAAAAAGTTTCGAACCCTAAAACTATTTGCATGGTGGTTTTTCGCCCATGGTTTGTGGATTTTGTGTTTCCCACTCGGTGGCTCACTTACCAACTCCAAGTACCCTCCCATCCAGGGTGAGATCGGAAGAGCGTCGTGTAGGGAAAGAGTGTAGATCTCGGTAACCGCTCTTCCGATCTCACCTCCAACTGTAGCATTTCTCCTTCACCCGAGTCCCAACTCTGTAGCACATAGCACGTAGTCCTGAATTGTGAGATGTAGGCATAGTCGCACAACACTCCCAGTCTCTATGCGAGCTACCCATGTCAACTAGAACTTGGAACTTGGAACTGTCCACGATTTAGAGTCTGGACTATGGAGTTCTGCGTTTCCCTTCAAAATACACTTCGAAGTTCCATGTGGTTGTTTTCTGCTCAGGCGTGGTTGTTTTCTGCTCGACCCCAAGCCCCCAGTATGAGTTCCAACTTCTCATTGTGATAGTCAACTTATAACTTATAAGAAACTGAAAGTGCAATAAAATTCAGAAGGGTTTGCAAGCTATGAAATGATATGATCCGTGTGAACCCTCAGATGCTTTGATCCTGAACTACACGAAGTCAATAAAAATATATATATTAGTTCTATTCATGAGCTACAATGTATCAATGTATCAAAATTTAGCAGGAACTGTTGCAAATAGGGAAAACCACTCAAAATAATTTGTCTCTACAAAATAATCAATCAGAAACCTAATGCCCATCTTCCCAATAGGAAACACAAATATGTTTGCATATTTCACAACCTCATAAAATATATACTCTCTACAGGAAATCACCATAACCAAAAAAACCGTTGCCATCTTTTCTTTGGATGTCATAGCCCAACAATTAACTGCCACAGGGAACTAAAATAATAAAAAACACCATCTTTATCCTGGATGTTATAGCCTAGCAATTGAAGGGAACCAGGGTTAAGAAACTAATCAAATATTTCTTCTAATAAAGAAACCATTACTATAAGTGCAAGTAGAGTGCCAATAGGTGCCAAGTCTATTCAATGTTTTATCATAATTAAGATGAACATAAATAGGAACCAAATGTTGGCATTGGTATGAAGATCTAAATAAATTGGAAACCCAAACAACTTAAACACAATGGTTTAGGCACAAAAACCCAAGTGGCAGTAGATTTTACTAAAAGTGCACCCCCTTAACATATGTTGCATTCGAACAATGTTGTGAATTCATCCAATAGAATCAGTTCCCTCTTCCATCTGAACACAGAAGAATATTACAAATGTTCCTCAAGAATGCTGACAATATGATATTCTTAAAATGCTTGCAATATGGAGCTTGTAAACTCTTAAACACATTTTCTTGTGTATCGAGGGGAGCTAACTCCTAATAAAATTTGATACTAACCAACAGATCAAACTTATAAACCTACTTAAATAACAACAAAGAATAGCAAGGAAAACGAGCAACGTGGACTCCCACAATATCATAAAGCTTTATTCCAATTAAGCTCTGAAAATTTTGATCATTATGAACTTAATCTGCAAGAAGGAAGCTAAAGAGCCATAGAGTGAAATTATTTATCTCTAGTAATGATTCACATGCACCCATAAATTGGCCAAGATCAATAGTGTTAAGAGACCAAATATTCAACTGAATCTTGAGACCCCATTATCCAGAACCCTTCCATATGGAGAAAATTTTAGTCTTCAGCTATAGTATGAACTGAAACCCAAATATCAAACATCTAACTCTTAGAAAATGAGTAAAGACATAAAATATTTTGGCTCCAACTATCTTTTACACAGTCCATTAGACAACAACAACACTACATTTACAATCAACTCTGCAATAGGGAAAACTTAAAAGCCACAAATCATTTTAGTCTTCGGCTCTAGTGTGAACTGAAACCCAACTATAAAAAATATAACTCTTAGAAAACGAGTAAAGACAAAAGATATTTTGGCTCCAACTATATTTTACACAGTCCATTAGACAACAACAACAGTGCATTAACAATCGATTCTACAATAGGGAAAACTTAAAAGCCACAAATCGTCCAGGACGGAAAAAGTTAGTCCGAATATGAGAACTGTTTTATTTACTTGGAAAAATCAAACTATGGGGAATATTACAGGCTTTTCAACACATAAATTTACCAAAATGAATCTTATACGCTGTAATTTGTGCATGAAAATGTTTGTTTTTTATTTTATTTTTTTATCTAAGTTAATATAAAAATATATATATGTGTATTCATTGTAGTCTTCATTTTCCTATTTTGCCACTGTTCACACTAAACATATTTTTAAAAACTTTCCAGACATAATCTTCTAAGTTTCGAGGAGAGCAGAGCAAAGAACACTGAGCATAATTTTAATTAAATGGCACCTAAATCCACTATCGAGGCATGGAAATATGTGAAGAGGGAAGGGGCAGATTGTATCTATCAGTTATGTGGAAAAAATTTCAGTGGGACCTTAACCATAGTAGTGGATCATCTGCTCAGTATCTCTAGTGGAAACATAGGTGGTGTGGAAGGATGTCCAACAATATCTGATGAACAGAAAGATGCAGTGCAACGAGACTATGATAAATCAAAAGAAGAAAAGGGAAGAAAGGAAATGAAGAGGCAACAAATTCAGAAGGAGATTGGCATGTCTTCTTCACCCATGAATTCTTATTTCACCTCAAAATTCGATGGATCAAGTTCCACCCAAAAAAAAACATGTCGAGCATCAGCATTAAATGCATTCTGGAAACCTGTAGAGAAGGAACAAGTTGATGATGCGATTGTTGAGTTTTTTTATGCATGTGAAATTCCCTTTAATGTGGCTAGAAACCCTTAATTTAAAAATGCATTCAAAAAGGCTGTTTCTTTTGGCAAGGGGTATGTTCTTCCTAGGTCTGAAGCTTTAAGGACTACGCTGCTAAAGAAAACAAAGGACAGAGTGACAAAGAGGTTGGCCAATGTTAAAACAATCTTGGAAGTACACAGGTTGCACAATAATGAGTGATGGTTGGTGATATTTATGCCATTGACCATTGATTAATGTTCTTGTTCATTTCCCTCAAGGGGATTTGTTTTTAAGGCAATTAATACAATGGATCAAGTGAAGACATCTGAATATATTTTCAGAATTTTGGATGAAGCAATTAAAGAGGTTGGTGTGAAAAATGTTGTCCATGTTGTCACAGATAATGACTCAAATTGTGCAGGTTTAGGGAAGATGCTTACGGAGAAGCATAAGACCATTTATTGGACCCCTTGTGAAACTCATTTTTTCGATCTATTGCTACATGATTTAGCCAAATTTCCATGGATAAATGAGACAATTCGAAGAGCAAGAAAAACTATAAACTTTGTCATTAATCATCGTCTCACATTGAGCATATATATAAGAAATGAAACTAGAGAGTTGTTGAGGCCTTGTGAGACAAGGTTTGCCACATTTTACATCACTCTGAAAAGAGTTGTTGAAGAAAAAATAATCTTAAGGTCTATTTTTTGCAATGCTGAGTGGGAGAGATCTCACCTTTCAAAAGAAGGAAAGGGTAAGAATGTAGAAGAAATAATGCTAGGCAATAGATTTTGGCAAAATGCTGAAAAAGTGTTAAAAATGTGTGGTCCAATTGTTGATATGCTTCAGATGGTTGATGGCGACAAACCTTGTATGGTTTTTGCTTATGAGGGCATGGACCATTGCAAGGAAGCCATTGCAAGTTCTTTTGATAATATGGAAGCCGATTACTAAGAGATTTGGGAGGTAATTGATCGAAGATGGAAGATGATGCATAGTCCTTTACATGCAACAACATGCTATTTGGACCCTAGATTATTTGGGGTATCAAGACATCAGGATGAAGAAGTCATGAGTGGACTTTATAAGACTATTGACAAGCTAAATCCAGATCCATCAATTGCATCTTTGGTTAGATCACAACTCAGGGCATACAAGGTAGAAGAAGGGATATTTGGAACTAAAGCAACAAAGTATGATAGGGTAATAAGTTCTCCAGCAGTATGGTGTGATTTTTATGGATCAAGGGCTCTAGAACTACAAAATTTTGCAATTCGTATCTTGAGCCAGGTATCAAGTGCATCAACGTGTGAAAGGAATTGGAGTGCCTTCAACCATATTCACTCCAAGAAAATAAACAGATTGTTATCTGGAAAATTAGAATATCTTGTTTATGTTCGTAGCAACTTGCAGTTGGCCTTAAACAATGTGGCTAAAGACTCATCCAATTTTTCTACCCCATGTTTCAATCCTATTCTAGATGCATTAGTACATGACGATGATCTTGACATTGAGAGTAATAGAGCTAGTTGTGAATCCAGTGGTGATCATGCTTCTAGTGGTTTCACTGCCTCAAGTGCTGTTGATGATATAGAGATTTTTGATGTAACAAGTAGGCCACGGGAACGTCAAGAATAAAACTTGTAGTCCCGTTATAGTTTTCTTTTTGGATGCTCAATTGTGAAAAACTTTTTAATCTTATGTTCACGTTTTTAATATTATGTTTCCTGAACAAGTTTTTAAATTTTGAAGAAGATGATGTGTTCTTGTCACTTGAAATATCTCTTTAAACATGTTAGCATGCTATTTTAATTTCTATCATGTGTTTAATTACATATATATTTCATTTTTATCTTTATTCTATTCATATATTTTTGAATTTTTAAATTTTGTAGTCTGTTGAATTTATGACGAATTTTATCCTAGAAATTTTCACTGTCGAATTTTTGTCGAACTTCAAGGTTGTCGAATTCGAATTCAAACCAGGTGACTTAGGGTACATGCACAACTATCATCGATTTTCACATTCAGGACAGACTCTTATGCCACCTGGACCATCTCTGTGTTCCTACAAGCAAGCATGCAATGCTGATATGAGAATTCCACTACAATCGGGTGGTAGGAAATTTTGGCGTGGAGAAAAATGTGGCCATTCTTCAGAAACATTTTTATTGGCCAAAAATTCGATAGGACATCAACAAGTATATCATATATTGCACTTCATGTGCCATTTACAAGCCAACCATCAAGAAGAAAGGCTTATACACTGCTCTTCCTATTCCTGAGAAGCATTGGGAATCCATCTCAATGGATTACATGTCTGGCTTGCCGTCGACCAAGCAAGGAAATGACTGCGTATTTGTGGTTGTTGATCAATTTTCGAAGATGGCCATCCTCATATCTTGGAAGAAGAACATCACAACGACAGATACTGCCAAGATCTTCTTTGAACGAGTGTAGGTCTACTTTGGGATACCACAAACCATCATCTCTGATCGGGAAAATAGGTTCCTCAACACATTTTGGTCGAGTCTCTGGTCTCTGTTGGACACCAAGCTCACAAAATCCACTGCTTTCCACCCCCAAACCGATGACCAAACAAAGGTCTTCAATCAGATGATTGTGCACATCTTACACATGTATAATTCTAAGCATCCACGTACATGGGATGAGAGTATCCCCTATGTTCATCATAGTTACAACAAATCTTTCCATAGTTCCACCGACCATATCCCATTTCAAGTGGGTTTGGGATTCCAACCCTTAGGATCCATTGATGTTGCACTTCCTCTTTCCACTGCACAAACAAACTCTTCCCATGATCAGTCTGCGATCAACAAAGCCACTAGATTCATTGAGCGGATTCAACAAATCCACCAACAGGTCTAGGAGATTTTGTAGAAATCCAATGGTAAGTACAAGAAGCGCCATGATCAACACAGTGTAACACCACAATTTTAGATTGTCGACAAATTTTGGCTACATTTGCAGAAGGAGCATCTCATGGGGCCCCATCAGAATCTTCGCCCACTTCATTATGGGGTTGACAATATCACCAAGGATGTGGGTAGCAATGATTTTGAGCTCAACACTCCACCCTTCCTTGGCCTACATCCAATGTTCAATGTGGACCTCCTTCGGTCATGTTTTCCACCATTATTGGACACCTGAGAGATTGCAGAACAACTTACACCAACAGAGCTCAACCTTGACTGCATGGAACAAACATCCACTGATCAGATAGTGGACACACATGTCAAGGGCACTCGCCAATAGAGGATCCAACTTTATCGGGTTGTCAAGGTAGGGCAACTCCTACACCAAGGCAAGTGGCCCACCCTAGGCCAAATCCAACAGAAGTTTCCTCACCTGATGGGGTGTAACATCCTGCTCTTGCATGCTGAGTGAAGTTATTCTTTGAGAACACTTGCTCACAAGTGATCCGGATTTTATGCTACTAAAACATTGATTTTGATTATGAGG
>CBVK0100557414.1:0-12416 GCA_900067695.1 Picea abies
TTCCTGACCGGGGGGTGTGGGGGGGTTTTCTCCCCCCTAATAATATAGTGTTGAGGTAGCGATAAATATTTGATCTCCCTTTGGTGGGGGTTCAGGGGTAGCACCCCCAAAGAGAATTGTTTTGGACGAATGCCTTGTAAATTATTGTAATTTCATAGTCAATATGGACCATTCGGTATTAGGTCACAGATTGACGATAGAAGTTATGTTGGAGCCTTTTTTCCTTAGAAGGAAACCCTCTTTTCATGGGGGAATTATATAAAGATCAATGATGGGTTTATCATCAATGGTTTATGGGCCCATGGAATTAGGTAACCCATGGTATTTTCCCATGGGATTATATGTAATGAATCCTATTTATAACCCATGGTATTTTCCCATGGGATTATATGTAATGAATCCTATTTAAAAGTTGTGTGAGTGAAAGAGATTATTGTGTGTCTAAGAGAGGAGATTGTGAGAGAGTGAAGAGAAAGTTGTAGCGGATGTGTTGTAGGTGTAATCCCTTTGTAACACCTCAATTAGATTAATTAATTATTATAATTAAGGTAAATTAACTCATAATAAAGGAATGAAGTATTTTATTGTATTGAAAGTAGGTAGGGAATTGATGAAAGGGGATAAGGGGAGATAGAAAATTTATGATGAAGGGAGTCAGTGGATGGAGGGATAAAGAAGGGGTGATTTGGATGTTTGGGGGCATTCGAGAGGGAGGAAGGAAAAATATGGGAGAGGAGAAATTGTAGGAAACTTTGGTTGGGGACTAGTGTTGTTGGTATTTTGAGATCGGGGTGAGGAAATTTGATTTCCTGGAGCTAGGGAGCCGGAGAGGTTGATTTCCTGGAGCTAGGGAGCCGGAGAGGCTTTATTCCTAGCTAGCTCAGAGTAAACAGATTCATGAAATGACCATCTAGGACTAACCAACTAAATTTAGTGGTATTTTTCTAGTGGATTTATTTAATTGATTTATAGTAAATATTGTAAATTAATTGTATCGATTATTAGTAAGTTCGTTCCTTAAGGTTAAATTGTTAGAAATGCTTACTAGTTAGAAAGTTGAATACAACAAGTTTTATTGTAGCAGAATCTAGTTTGTTTTATTACAGCAGAATCAACTTCTTCCTAAGTCCTTCCTTAGATACAAAAGTACAATTTCAAAAAAGAAACTTACCATTTAAATAAAAATTAGAAATTTACATTAAATTATGAGGCCTAGGGAGGACCATTACTCCCTTCATTTTGTTGGACAAAATAAAGGAATGAATGGTTGTTTCTCCATGGATGTAGCCCATATCGATTGACTTCTTCCTAAGTCCTTCCTTAGATACAAAAGTACAATTTCAAAACAGAAACTTACCATTGAAATAAAAATTAGAAATTTACATTAAATTATGAGGCCTAGGGAGGACCATTACTCCCTTCATTTTGTTGGACAAAATAAAGGAATGAATGGTTGTTTCTCCATGGATGTAGCCCATATCGATTGAACCATGTATGTCAGTGTCTCTCTTGTATTGTGTTCTTCTATGTTTTATTTATGCATTCATTTTGATTTTTTTTATTTTATTATTGTTCCATAATCCTATTCCTAACATGATGAACCATTGAATAAAAGACGAATCCAAAAGCTCAAGCTTGGATCGCTTCCACATAATTCTCACCTTGCACATTACAGGGGGTAATATCAATGATGACACTCAACCTTCAAGTTTTAAAGTCCTATCAATCAAAATTTGGAAATTATAGCATGAAAACTAGTCTGCTCAATAAGACATCTACAATTCAATTCAATCAACTTCATCAAATTGAAATGTTTGGAAAGATCTAGGAATCTAAAATCCTGGGAAATGTTCAAACATGGCAATTGTTCACTTCCAAAAATTCTACTCTCTTTCAAAGTTCATTTCAGATGACTCATTCATCATCCATATTGATGCTTTTTCAAGCATATCTTCATCGAATCTCAATTCAGAAGTTTTGGATTGAAGATTGAAATGATACTAGCTTATGCATTAGTTCATGTTGTCTTATTGGTATAATTATTTATACTTATAATTGAGGGGGTGAATATTAGCCTTTGAGTCCCTATACAATCACAAAGTCCAATATCACCTTCTTATGATTCGTCATACTTATCTATTGATGAGGTGTTTCCATTATTCATTAATGAGTTACTAGTGAGATCTAGGTCTAGAGGTGGTCAAATACATGTACTATAAATTTATATCATGAGAAACATGTGTTGAAGATAACTTAAAGCCTTCTCCACCAAGTTCTTGTGTCTTTCTTGTTCTATTTATTAACATAATTTTATTCCAAAAAGATAGGTTTATATACTATCATATTTTCCATCTTAAATTGTTCGAGAATGGAGAAAAAATGTGTTGTGATCGTAAAATTCGAAGATTTAAAAGCTCAAATCACTCTGATGGGTCCCCTTGAAAAGTTATTATATATTTATCCATGCTCATCTATTATCCTATATTGATGATGGTGTCTTGGGATCCTCCCTAGGGTGTAATGTGAGGCTAAAGGACCCATAGTATAGTAATAATAGTGGAGGCCATTCAATGTAAGGTGGATCAAGTCCACTATGCTTTTTATTATCAAATAAGGCTTAATATAGTAGTATTGCATAAATGTAATGGGACCTCATTAAAGAAGGTTCACTAAGTAGTTAGGAGGTTGTTATGATTATAGTCTCTTGGATTAGTTATAAATAAGGATGGAGTCCTCCTTATGACATGTGTGGAAGTTTATTATATTTGGAGCTTAGCTCATTAGGAGGTTTCCCCCTTGAATTGGGGAGTGAATAGGAGTGGATTCATTCCATAAAAGGATCAATTGTAAGGTGTTTCCCTGCCTTAAGGGTTTCAATATTAATAAAGTGTGGAGAATTTATATATTATTCTTGGATATATTGTATATGATAGAGTTTCAATATATAAGTTACATATCAAGTGGTATGCCAAAAGAAAGAAAAAAAAATCCCTATTTTTATAGTTTTCAAAGGAAAAAAGAGAGACATGACACATCAATTCTTGTAGATTTCAGTGTAGAATTTGATGAAACAAGATATAAATCTAAGTTCCTCCTGGAAAAAAAAAAACATTCAAAAAAAAAAGAATCATCTAAATTAGAGTTCAAAAAAGAATCATCTAAATTAGAGTTCAAGAAGTGAATATATCATTAATTTAAAATAAGTTATTTGAGGGTTTTGATATCACTAATTTAAAATTGGTTATTTGAGGGTTTTTCCATGATGATCATGTTGACTATTAAGTAGATATATTTTTTCAAGGTACTCATATCCAAACCAACGTCATTGGAAAGAGAAATTTCTAGGGTTTGATTTGACATATTATATTTTATGCTTCCAATCAATTCAATTTCACTAAAACCCTTGCAAATTTCCTCTCTCCAACACTAACAAAAGTGAGGAATGGTAGTGTGGTGGAAC
The DNA here is from genome assembly GCA_900067695.1 of Picea abies. NCBI lineage: Eukaryota > Viridiplantae > Streptophyta > Pinopsida > Pinales > Pinaceae > Picea > Picea abies. Next base: position 3,461 of record CBVK0100557414.1, read on the forward strand.
ATGCCATGGGAGGAATGAATGTTGTTGGAAAAAGTTCTCTAGAATCTATCTAAGAAATGCCAAGACATAAAAGAGATCAAAGAGATAACCAATAAATCTAAGGATACCTATGTTATTGAGACCACATACCCTTCCATAAATGAAGAGTATAACCAAAAAAGATATGTCATGTATGATTTAGAGGATGATTGTTATGATGGTTCATGGATAGTTGTCATTTGTGGGATGAAAAGTACTTGTTCATCTTTTTTTTGATGAATCTACTCCACCTTATGTAAAAGACATCATGGAGGGAAATTAGGAGCTTTTTATGGCTTCTAATTTTCATCTTGCATATTCTCCAATAATAGTGTATGTGGATGAAGTTTTAGATATAGATGTAGGTACATATTTGGATACACATGACCAGGGTAGGAATTTGGAGCACCATTTTCAACTAGCTATTAAGTTCAAGTATCTCCATAAGGGATTCCACATCAACAATTGGACATGGGACCCAAGTTTAGGGTGGAGCTTATAAAACTAATTCAAAGTGGTGTATAGCACTTGTACATGGAACCTTGGTTCTTTTTCTTACTTCAAAATTGTGGTCAACATTCATCCATGGGACCCTAGTTTGTGGTTGTACCTCTCAAAACAAGTGTTGAGGAAAATAATTTTCTAAGGGGGTGGAATGTTAGGATCCTCACTAGGGTGTAATGGGAGGTTGAAGGGCCCATAGTAGATTAATAATAGTGGAGGCCATTCAATAAGGTGGAATAGATACACCATGCTTGTTAGTATTAAATAATGCCCACTATATAAGTATTGGATAAATGTAATGGGGGTTCATTAAAGAAGGTCCACTAGTTAATTAGGAGGTTGTCATGATTAAAGTCTCTTAATTAGTTATAAATAATCACAGGTTCCTCCTTATGACATTGTGAGGAATTCTATTGTATTTGGAGCTCATCTTATTAGGAGGTTTCCCCCTCAAAGAGACAACTGAACAGAAGTGGATTCCTTCTATAAAAGGATCAATTGTAAGGTGTTTCCCTACCTTAAGGGTTTTGATATAAATAATGTGGAGAATTTATATCTTATTATTGGATATCTTATCTGTAAGAGAGTTTTCAGATATAAAATACATAACAAGTGGTATCATATCTCTTTCTTAGGCCAAAAGGAGAAAAACAAATCCCTATTTTGTAGGTTTTCAAAGAAAAAAAAAAGGGGCATGACACGTAGATAAAGTCCTTTAGATCTTTATGCATAATTTGGTGAAACCAAGTATAGATTTGATTTCCTCTTAAAAAACAACTAATTTTTTTTAAAAATCATTTGAATCAAAGTTCAAGATGTGAATATATCCCTAATTTAAAATCAACTATTTTAGGGTTTTTCTCTGATTATCATGTGGACTGTCAAGTTGATATCTTTTGACAAGGTCCTCAGGTTGTTGCTAGACCAACACCATTGGAAAGAGGATATTGGGGGGTTTTATTTTACATATTATGTTTTATTATTCCAATCAATATTTAGTGCACTATAGCCCTTGCAAATTCCCACTCACATACCCTAACATATGTGAAGAATGGAAATGTGGTGGAACATGCCATGGGAGGAACAAATGTTGTTAGAAAATTTTATCTAGGATCTATCTAAGATATTGGAAGAGATAAAATATATCAAAGAGATAATCAATAAATATAAGGATATGTATGTTATTAAGACCACATACCCTTGTGTCAATAAAGATTATAACTGAGAAATATATGGATGGTATGATTTAGAGGAAGATAGTGATTATTGATACATGGATAGTTGTTATTTATAAGATGAAAATTAGTTTCATCTTATATTTTATGACTCTACTCCACCTTTTGTAGAGAACATCATGGACGGATATTAGGAGCATGTTATGGCTACTAGTTTTCAACTTGTATTCTCTAGTAGTAGTGTGTTATGTGGACGATTTTTTAGCTATGGATGGATCTAGATATTTGGATCCACATGACCAAGGTATGAATTTGGAGCATCATTTTCAATTAGCTATTGATTTCAAGTATCTTTAGAAGGGAGTCCACATGAGCACTTAGAAATGGAACCTAGATTTAAGGTGGAGCTTATTGGACTACTTCAACAAGGTGGCTAGCACTTGTACATGGGACCTTAGTTCTTTGTCTTACTTTAAAATTTTGGTCAACACTCATCCTTGGGACCCTAGTTTACTTTTGTACCTCCTCACTACAAGCGTTGAGGGAAATACTTTTCTAAGAGGGTGGAATGTTGGGATCCTCCCTAAGGTGTAATGGGGGGTTGAAGTGAAAATAATAGATTAATAATGGTGGAGGTCATTCAACGTAAAGTGGACTAGGTCCATTATGATTTTCATCATTAAATAAGGCCCACTATAGTAGTATTAAATAAATGCAATGGGGCCTCATTAAAGAAGGTCCACTAGGTAGTTAGGAGGTTGTTATGATTAAGGTCTCTTAACTAGTTATAAATAAGGATGGAGTCCTCCTTATTATATGTGTGGAATGTGGATCTTAGCTCATTAGGAAGTTTCCCTCAAAGAGGCATGTGAACAAGAATGGATTTCTTCCATAAAAGGATCAATTTTAAGGTGTTTCCCTACCTTAAAGGTTTTGATATTAATAAAGTGCAAATAATTTCTATTTTATTCCTAGATATATTGTATGTGATAGAGTTTTCAGATATAAGGTATAGAACATGAGGATTATATAGTCTTGTAAATGATTTCATCCAACTCAACAAATTGATACTCCAGACACTCTCCAAGAAAGCTTCTTAACCTTGGAGGAAAAATCTGCTAAAGACACATATTTCTATAAGTGGGTGTTGTGGAAAATTAGTTATCTTAGCTAACTAATATTGACCCATGATTATTTATCATATTATCAATGTTGGAGTGATTAACTTTGTTGTATCCCAAAACAAAAGAGAAGTACAACAAAACTAGTAAGTTATTGTTTTTCCAATTGGCATTTTTGAGCATTTAAGTATGGTTTATTGTGTATGACAATGAAGCAACTGTATGTGTGAGTATCTTATGGATTTACCTATTCGTGCAGATTTCTTGATTAACAGATATGCTACGGGATTAAGAGATACAGATTTATTGATTAATAGAGATGCTACAAGATTAAGAGACAACAAATTGTAAAGTTTTAGTTCATGCACCGAGAAGGTAGTTTCACCATAATTTCAAATGCATCATTGATTAACAATGATGTTACATTGTCTTCCAAGATTGGAAGGGTGAATATCAAACTGGGTGAATACCAAACTAGCTACAACAAATTCCCTAGGAGCTCTTGACATTGGTGGTAGGTTTTCCTATCTAGTGGGTGTTTGGTTCATGTTGGTTCAATTTGATCTCAAGAGAGGATCCCTTTAGGTGAGTACCAAACCTAATTCTCAAGCAACCACTCTCGAGGATCCAAAATGGATCCTTACTATAGAACAAATAATTTCCTCTCAATTTTATCACACCTAGGTAGCTCTAGTCAAGGTAATAATGACTTTTAAATTGGCTTAGATGCCACTAGTGATTCCCCCTATTGAGGAAGTAGTGAGGAAAAGGGTGGAAGTGGTTGTTGACCGAGCAACAACATTGGTTGAAAATGATGCAAGTCCAAAACTCCTTGATCCCATGGAGATGAAGACAATGGCTAAAGTTAAAGCTAATGGGATTAAGGCTACTCTGAAATTCACAATCTCTATTGTTGGTAAAGAAGAGAACCATTAAATGTATATTGGATTTAAAGAAGGAAACCCATTTCTCAATAATGGCATCATTGTATTATGGGTATTTTTCTATATAAATGATTACAAACATCAATTAATATCATCTTTGATCTTAATTTTGGGGCTATTGTGTGTTTCTTATCTCTACTTTATGTTACTCATGAAAAATTGAACTAAATAAAAGAATAGAAGATACTTGTGAGTTTGTAGAGGATGCCATGGTGTAGTATATGTAGGAAGATTGGTGTTGTCTATGATTACTTCAAATGAAATCAAATTAGTCACCCCGAGTTGCTAAGAATGTTGGGAAACGACCTAAATGTGAAAATAGCACCCAATACATGAAAGAAATCTCAGTAGTTCAAAATTGAGATTGAAATATATCTTAGTTTTAGTGGTTGGTCAACATTTTCCATTCGAAATGAACTCACCTTATCTAAAAAAAAATCTCAAGATCTCAAACTTGGTATTGAAGGTTTAGTGGTTGGTCAGTGTTTTCCATTCAGAATGAACTCACCTTATCTAAAAAAAAATCTCAAGATTTGAAACTTGAGATTGAAAAAAAAAATAGGTTTAGTGATTGGTCAATGTTTTCCCTTTGAATGAGCTCACCATGGTTGTTGTAGCCCACCTCCATGGGATTGGTTGGGGAAAATTAAAATAAATAAAAATGAAATGTGGGATTTTGAAATAAAATAAAATAACTTTGAATCCCTTAAAATTGGGAATACCACAACATTATATGCATGATAATTAATAATTACTATAACTTCTCTATGACTTTAGGTTTTCTAATGGAATTAGAATATTAATGGAGGACACACATGTTATAATTAATCTAAATGGAAGATAATTTTAGAAGTAATCTAAATTGAGGAAGAATGTTAAAGGGGGCTTGTTGGTTCATTCAAAGTAGGATGTTTCTATTTCCCTTAGCAAGGTTAGATTTCTCATATTTCTCTAAGTGATATGTTTTCCCTTCATGGGGTGACATGCCCCAACAAGGGGAGTGTTGTTCAATAGACATGCAAATTCATTAAGTTGGGTTACACATGATATAACTACACAATGTTGTCCCACCTCTTGATAGGTGGTGGATGCTTAAAGAAGCATCCTTAAGAATTTTCCAAATCAAAGCACAGATTAAATTGTAATTAATGTTTCATAAAGTTGAGGAAGAGGAGAACATCAATGTGGTTGAACTAAATCCTTTCATAGGGACACAAGTATAGTATCTAGGAAAATTGGAGGAGAAGGAGAGTGCTAACATGGTGGAACTAAACACTTTCATAAGGTTATGCCATTATAGTAGGAGGAGAGTACTAACCTAGTGGAACAAATTCTTTCATAAGGATATGGTGTTATAGGAAGAGAATCCATGAGGAATAACATTAGTATTGTAGTGGGAAAGGATGTTATCACATCAACATAACGACATCCCTCCCAATGCTAGCATCTAAATTGGCAAAGAATTAGTTGTGGATAATTCATCATAAACCACTTATGTCTCACAATTGTTGTATATGTGGGGTTGTTCACACTACACATGCCTAATTAGAGTGTTGATGTGGAACTCATTGTGGGGAGGAACCTCCCACATTTCAAGGGACATGGAGTCATTGACATGGGGGACTACAATGACTACACTACTAAAAATCAATTTCAAATAAGTAAGAAATACTACTAATTTATATTATTATGGTCACTATCTAGTCAAATATGTTTATTCATGATCTATATCAGTATTTTTCGTTAGTAATATCTAGCTACATCACTTATAATACATCAAAATTGCTCAAATTTTCTAGTATTTAACTTATAAAACATATCGTGACTAACTTTTTTGGTCATGTAGTTACAAATTAGTCATTTTGTACTAGTGGAACTAACCACCTATTTGGACATGATTCTCATCTTTTGTACACATCAAGCTCTAGAAGGCAACCTAGTTTGTAAATGTCAATGTTTTTCATGGTCCAAGGAGAGCATTGTTAGCTACAACAAAATGTTATATACATAGAATGACATATGTTTTATCATTAACTTATACAAGCATTAATCTAACATAGAACACTACATTTTAAATTCAATCCACCTTATGAAAATCTTAAACGATATAAGAAGATAAATTTCTTTAAAATATATATGCCATTCCTTTTTACATATTCTTTCATGTTTCAGGTTACATATTCTTTCATGTTTCAAATAACTTGAAGAGTTGATGAATGTTGTGAAAATTAGATCTAAAATTATGCATATTTTCCAGTACGTTCACGATCTCATTTAAAGTATTATGCCATTGGAACTTTCATATAGAACTTAGTAATATTACCTTTCATATAGAACTTGGTAATATTACATAGTATAGGGAATTTCAAGCCCAAAACCTTATTAATGGAGTAAAACTCATTGACAACTCAACTTCATATACATTTTGAATAACTATTGATAAAAGAACTATAAACCCCTATTTGATTCCTAGCAAGTCCAATTATCGAAGCGCAACATTTATGCAATGTACTCAATACTTAAATAAATAAAAACTCCATTAACAAACACTATTTGTAAATTAGCATCCTACCACAGTATATACCCGTGTTTGATTCCTAGCAACTGCAATTATCAAAGTGCAACATTTATACATCCTATAATATCAATTCTAGGAATGAAAGTAAAGGTTATTAAGATTGTGTTGCAAACAATAAAGAATTGCTTGACTTCCCATACAAAATTAAATCAACTATAACCTTAGAGTGTGATCAATTTATAGGGTTTAGAGTTAAAAAAATCCCCTAACTTATAAATTATAACTTTCTTATATAAAAAACTATTCACTTTATATATAAATAAACAATTAATTTATGTGTATAAACTATTTTCAACGAACATATATATACCAATTAATTTATGTGTATAAATATATATATATATATATATATATATATATATATATATATATATATATATATATATATATATATATATATATATATTTATTTATATTTGTACTATCTTTCTTTATTTGAGGTTTAATTGGAGGAGAGATGTTCGCTTTATATAACAAGCTATGTCTCCAACCTCTTTACTAGAGGACTTCTTGTTCCATGTTGACCACAAAACAAATCATTTTATATTAAGGACCTTAAATTCTTCATGCTCCCAACTTTCAATCAAAAAAATAATATCAATGTCACTCAAGACATAGCTTAGTATAGGCCCTTTACTCCATGGAAAACCACGACGGTTCCAAGAGAAGATCTGAAGTGTCCCAAGTTGTTATTTATTATTATATTTTTGGTCTCTATCCTTAATAATAGTTTTTTTATTCTGAATGATTTCTCATTTCCCTTCCTTCCTGGCTTCTTTCACCTTTTGAACTTTCTTCCTTAATTCAGCTTTGTCCTCTAGAATGAGGTCTTCATTGATAAATACTTCCTTAATTCAGCTTTGTCCTCTAGAATGAGGTCTTCATTGATAAATATTCTTGACCATTTTAAGCTTGGAGCTTTGTTGAACATGTCATATATCTTACCTTAACCCAGATCAACATATCTTTATGTTCAATTATTTTTCCCAACCTTTTTGCTTCTATGAGGCAAGTTGTCTCAATTTGAGATTTATTTTTTAGTTCTTCTTTATTATGAGGGTGTCCTCATCTTTCTGTTCTTTCACACCGAAAATTATGAGGCTCTTTTGTTACGTTCGTGTTTTAATTCTATGAGCATGTTCATTTCTTCTTTGATGGATCTAATATCCAACTTAGGTTCCAAACGATTTACAACAAAATTGCTAATTAGCTTTTCTTCTAGCTCTATAATCTTGTTCCTAAGATTATGATTTTCTTCAACTTATGCCTCGTGGATTGATTGTTTCTTTTCTTGACTTTTTTTTTATTTCTTGTAATCTAAAATTCTCCAACTACAACTCACTCTCCAACCCTAAAATTCTATTTTCTATCTTTGTCTCATTCTGTCTTCAAAGGATTTAAATTTATTATCAAGCATTGTTTCTAACTCTTTTTCATTCTTCTCTATGTTTTTCTAATAATTATAAATATTCACCAAAAAAAATAGAAAAAAAAAAACATTGAAAAATATAAACATTTGAAAAAAAATGTTAATACTTTAGATTTTTCTTTCCATCCCATGTAGTCATATCCCCATATTAATTTCTTTATTTTTCTTGTATCATTTAATATTCTTTATATTATATCCAAAAGTTCTTTTTTACAAAGTCAAAATACCACATATCTCTAAACATATAGCCAATTAAACATTTTATACACATTCATAATTTAAGGGTCAAAACAAGGATGTTACAATGACAACATCTTATGACTCACAAGCATGCATTTCTCTCATAGCAAACCATTTCACCTTAGTCTATTATGGTCTAATGATATTCAATCATGTACATAATAAAGGATAATTCTCCAACATAGTTCAAAATTGACCAAGATGGCCTCCCAATTGTGAGGAATACTGACCCATGATAAATAATAACCAATAAAAATCAACAATGAAGAAGGAAAATAAATAAATAACAAAGAATAATCTCAAAGACTCAATTCCAATCTTTTATTGGAATGCTCTTTGAATTCCCACATAAGGTGGTTGCATGCATTAAGGGTCCATATCAAGGTATTATATATACACTATGTATTGTTTTAATGGTTTGACGTTCATTAGTTAAGCCAATGGGTTGGGTTGCTTGATGTATAAACTTATCCAATTTTATTTTTTTCATGTTTTTATTTATATTTATTTTGTTTTTAAGAAGTTATCCAGTTTTCGTTTTTTCTTGTTTTTATTTTTTATTTTAAATAATTAATATAAATTTAATATTTATAATAATAAAGAAATTGTGTTTTTAGAAAGTTTTATTCCAAGTGCACTTTTTTTAATTAAATATTACTTTAACTTAACTAATAATATACTAAGTATGCTTAAAATTCTCATTTCAAAGCTACACCATCCCTAAGTGCACTTTATTAATTAAACATTATAAAGTATTTTTCAATATAAAACTCAAATGATATAGTATTTTTGAATATAAAACTCAAATGATAGTATACTTACCTACCATACTTACTACATGCTTAACATTCCGAGTTTCTCAAGGCCGCACCGTCTCACATACTCGTTGTCTTTCCATCTTGTGCCATTTTCTTATGCACTTGAAAATATTAATATCTAAGATCATT